>APFE030546075.1:1622-35585 GCA_000404065.3 Pinus taeda
TTTATGTTAAAAATGGTTATTTTTATGTCCATTGTTAAAAAATGTTGTTTTTTAGAAACAATTATTTTATGTGGATTGAAAAATTAATTAAGCATGTATAAATATGTAGATTATCTAAAATTCAAACTATCGACTTTCTAATTTAAAAACGCAAAACAATAAAAACTCCCCTAAAAAAAAAAATTAAGATAGAGAACAAGAAAATATGAATAAGATGACGACTTTAAAAACTATCAAATTTAGAAAATAATTTTTCACATTTCACGCACTAGAAAATTAAAAGTCAAAAAATAGGTCTTTTAAAAAAAAGGTGTGATGCAGAATACTCACTTTTTAAAATCAGCATGAAAATCACTACCATTCTAAAACTTGATTTCATCATTGAACATGAAAAAAAATTAAAGTTCCAAAAACCATGTTCTAAAAAAAACATGTGTATTCTGCATCACCACTTTTGAAAATCGGGTCATTTTTTTGCTATCTCTACGAAACGGGTAACAGTATCAGTTCCCGTTTCAAAGTTTACATTGTTCAGAGAGGTGTAGGATTGATGTCTTCATAGGGACTATGAAAGATAAAATCCAACATGAGGTTTGCCTTTGGGAACCTGATTCATTGGAGAAGTCATTCAGGGTGGAAAGAAAAGTTGAAAGCAAAATTATGGCAACAAGGAAGACTACCAACCATGACTATAAAGATGGTAGTGTTACTGGTACTAGTCTTCCACAACCTACAAGGTTGACACCACAAAAATTAGAGGAAAAAAGAGCAAAAGGGCTTTGTTACAGTTGTGATAGAAAATACAATAAAGGCCATAAGTGTGCTGAGAAGAAATTATTCGTAATAGATTGTGAAGAGGAGGAAGAGGAGGCATAAAGAAACATCAAAAGAGGAGGATATACACTAGGAATCAACCCTAGAGAAAGAAGAAATGAATCCGATGATATCTTGTAATTCATTGGCAGGAATTACCACTCCTCAAACTCTCAAGATAGAAAGACATATCAAGAAGAAAAAGGTAATAGTTTTGCTTGATTCAGGTAGTACCCATAATCTTATTCATTCTAAGTTAGCAAAGGAATTAAATTTCTTCCTATATTCAACACCAAATTGCCAAGTGATGGTCACAAATGGAGGAACCATAAATTTCTCTGGAAAGTGCCATAATATCAAGCTATCTATGGGATAATATGAATTGAATAGTCCAATGCTTTCCATTCCAATGGGTGGTGCTGATTTTGTACAAGGAGTCAAATGGTTACAATCTTTGGGTACGATAGCTTTTAATTTTCAAGAATTTTTCTTAAAATTTTGTTGGGAAGGAAAGGAAGTTGAACTAAGGTGTATCGTAGGGAAACTAGGAAATATAATCAACTCTAATAGCATTGTCCCTCATCACCAGCACCACATAGAACCTCAAAAAGAGTAGCAACTGAGAGCTTGGGCTTAGCACCAACCCATGGCCACATGTATTACACCAGACCTTGTTCTATGGATTTAGAAGTTGACACATGGTGGGCGGGATAAAGGCCCTGGCCCATGGCCATATATGAGCCGAGAAAACTAGGCAGAGGCGTGAATAGAGGGGGGTGGGGCTCTAGGCCTTAACCCCAAGTCTTATGACTATTCCATTAAACAATGGTGGATCAATGCAGGTTCTAAATTGGAGGGTACAAGAGTTAAGGAATTTCCCCGGTCCAGTGGGTAACCACTGATGTAATGGTAGGGAGCTACTCCGATGGGGTCTGGCAGTTAGCCCTGACCCCTAGTCGCATGGCCCATGTGGCCAAATTATTTCACACAAGGGTTATTTGCAAATTTAAATATCCAAAAAATTGCACCTTCGGTGGGTGTTAGGTCCCTATACTACGAGTGTAACCCCTTATTGTTATTAGTACAATCCACTTATTATATTGTTGTGCCCATGTAGTCCCCATATTGTTATTATTGTGCCCCATAGAAGCCCACTATTGTTATTATTGTGCCCTTACATTATTATTGTTATGTCGACTCTCATTATATTATGACCCCTTAGACTCCTATATATAGAAAGGAGGCCTTGTCATTTGTATCATTCAAGAATTTTTCATTTGTGTAATGTAAAGGAGGTTAGCCCCTCGAAGAGGCTGATTTATAAGGAATTCATCTATATTTTCTATCTCCTTCTCAGATGGTTTCATAACATTTGGTATCAGAGCTTTGGATTCTAGGGTTTTGCTGCTCCAAATGGGTCATTGTGGCATTATCACTATAACTTTGTTTCTGCAATGTTTCAGACGCTACCAAAAAAAACACATTTGAGAGGAAATCGTGCTAAACCTGGGCTTCGAATTTCATATCTTTTTTCACTATATTTTTGGCGATATGATTTGAGGAAGTTAGGGTTTTTGCAAGATCTAGAATTTCATCTAACATAGGTCATCGTGGAAGTTTCACTATAACTCGTTTGATATGATGTTTCAGAAGCTTAAAAAAAACCATTTGAGAAGAAAGCGGTTTGAACCTTAGGTCAGAATTGCAGATCTTGTCTAACTATATTTTATGATATATGATCTCAGGAAGTTAGGGTTTTTGCAGACTCTCGAATTACATCTTAAATAAGTGACCATGGGAAACTCATCATAACATTCTCTCTGAGCATCAGATTGAAATTTCGTAATAAATTGGAGAAAGAGGATGAACTATAGTTTCTTGTTTATATTTTTCAAATCCGAAGGTCAAAATAGTGACATGTGGCACTTCATACAAGTTCGCTCTTCTTAAAAGGTATATAATCAGGTCATCTTGGGAGATTGTGCACAACTCTTTCTTGAAGAATCCAATTTCAATCACACTGATGGCATTGGAAAGAGGGCATAGAGGGCTACTATAGGTCACAATTTTAGAATTGGAAAATCTGAAATTACATAGTTATAGTCATTTCAAGATCGAGCTCCTAAAATCAAGAAAAGGAAATATGAGGAAGTTTGATGGCAAGGATCTGGTAAATTGGATACTATAGATGGAACAATATTTTGATCTACATGAGGTGAAACTATTACAAAAGGTACATATTACATCTTCATATCTAGAACTGGATCAATTTTTATGGTATAAAGGGTTGTCTTCTCGTAAAGCGCTTGTTACTTGGTCAATTTTTACGGAAGAAATGATAGCACATTATGAGGATACAAAGAGTAACACCTTCTTTAGCCAATTGATAAATATCAAACAAAAGGGTTCAATGGTAGAGCACATTGAGGATTTCAAAAAATTGAATATAAGGGTAAATGATATTCCAGAGAAGAAAAGGATTGATGTCTCCATAGGGACTTTAAAGGATAACATTCAACATGAGGTTCGTCTTTGGGAACCTGATTCATTGGAGAAGGCATTCAGGTTGGAAAGATAAATTGAAAGCGTAATTATGGAAACAAGGAATCCTACCACTCACAACTATAAATATGGAAGTATTTTTTCTTCTAGCCTTCCACGGCCTACAAGGTTTACACGAAAACAATTGGAAGAAAAAAGAGAAAAAGGACTTTGTTACATTTGTGACAACAAATACACTAAAGGTCATAAGTGTGCTGAGAGGAAATTATTTTACATAGATTGTGAAGAGGAGGAAGAAAAGGATAAAGAAACATCAAAAGAAGAGGATATACACCAGGAACCAACGCCAGAGAAATAAGAAATGAATCCGAACATATCTTGTAAAACATTAGAAAGAATTACCACTCCTCAAACTCTCAAGATAGAAGGACATATCAAGAAGAAAAAGGTTCAAGAAGTGAAAGATCACATCAAGAAACAATAAATGAACCCGACCATATCTTGTAATGCATTAGCTAGAATTACCACTCCTCAAACTATCAAGATAAAATGACATATCAAGAAGAAAAAGGTAATAGTGTTGATTGATTTGAGAAATACACATAATTTTATTCATTGTAAGATAGCCAAGTAATTGAATTTTTTCCTATATCTAGCACCAGAGTGTCAAGTGATGGTTGCAAGTGGAGGAATCATAAATTTCTCTTGAAAGTGCCATAATATCAAGTTATCCATGGGAGAATATGTAATGAATAGCCCAATGCTTTCCATTCCAATGGGTGGTGTTGATGTTGTACTAGGAGTCCAATGGCTACAATCCCTGGGAAAACTAGCTTTTAATTTTCAAGAACTTTTCATGAAATTTTCTTTGGAAGGAAAGGAAGTTGACTTAAGGGGTATCACAGGGAAACTGGGAAATATAATCAGCTCTAACAGACTGACAAAACTTCTCAAGAAAGAAAAACGAGGCGTAATCGCACAATTATGTTTGCTGGAGGTTCCCACATCGAAACCATCTATTTCTCTAGATATCCAAAAAGTATTGGACAATCATTCCAAGGTATTGGATACTCCCAAAAGCCTCCCACCTATTCATGATCATGACCATTCTATTCATTTCATTCCAAGAAGTGTTCCTAGAAACATCAGGCCTTACAGATATCCCTATGCCCAAAAGAGTCAAATTGAACGTATGGTTGCAGAAATGCTAGAGGCTGGTATAATTCAACCTAATCAAAGTTCTTTCTGTCCTATAATAGTATTGATGCACAAGAAGGATGGGTCATGGCACATGTGTCCGGATTATAGGGAGCTCAACAAGCTCACTATTAAAGATAAATTTCCCATTCTTGTCATTGATGAATTATTGGCTGAATTGCATGGATCAATTTACTTCACCAAGTTGGATCTTCATTCAGGATATCATCAAATCAGAATGAAGACTGAGTACATTCTGAAAACAACATTTAGAACTCATGAGGGTCTTTATGAATTTTTTGTCATGCCTTTTGGCCTTACAAATGCACCTTCTACATTTCAAGGTTTGATGAATTCCATTTTAAAACCCTTCCTTAGAAAATTTGTACTAGTATTTTTTGATGATATACTAATCTACATCAAGTCTTGGAAGGATCATGTTCAACATGTTGATAGGATGCTCAAACTATTGGAGGAGAAAAAATTATATGCAAAAAACTCCAAATGTTTCTTTGAAGTACAAGAGGTGGAATATCTGGGTCATATTGTGTCTCATGAAGGTGTTAAGGTAGACCTTAGCAAAATTAAAGCCCTTAAGGAATGGAAAATCCCCACAACCATAAAGCATCTGCGAGGATTTCTCATGTTGCTAGGGTATTATCGCAAGTTTGTTAAGAATTATGGTAGAATAACAACACCTCTAACAATAGTATTGAAGAAATATGCATTTTCATGGACTCCAGAAGTAACAAAGGCCTTCGAACATCTTAAAGAGGCAATGTGCCAAGCATCGGTCTTACCTACGCCGGACTTCACAAAAACCTTTATTGTGGAATGTGATGCTTCAGGAAATGGAATTGGTGCTATTTTAATGCAAGATGAAAGACCCATTTCTTTCGAAAGTCATCCAATCAAAGGAAAATCTTTACACAAAGTTATTTATGAGAAGGAAGTGTTGGCAATACTACATGCACTTAAGAAATGGTGATCCTACCTAATGGGAAGACACTTCAGGGTAGGAACGGATCATGATAGTCTTAAATACATTTTAGAACAAAGATTATCCTCTGAAGAGAAACAAAAATCGGTCACAAATTTGTTGGGTTATGACTTTGAAATCATCTAAAAAAAAATGGAAGCAAAATGTTGTGGAAGATGCACTCTGAAGAAAGGATGAGGATGTGGAAGCATTGTTTTGTGTTATTTCCATTATCCAACCAAATTGGATAAACAAAGCAAGGGATGAATGGAAGAAGGATGAAGAAGTGTGGCCACTCATTCAAAATTGAAACAATATTGCCAGAATTTGACGAGGAAGGAAAAATCATGTTGGAGCTTGGAGCAGTCACAGAAACAAGAACCCGCCAGCTACAAAATCGATCAATTTCAAAGTATCTCATCAAGTAGAAGAACTTACCCACTAAATATTGAACATGGGAGGATAAGAATTTTAGACAGAAGCATCAAGAACTACTCAAGCGTTGAGGACAACAATTTTTGAAGGAGAGGGGCATGTTAGGTCCATATACTACTAGTGTAACCCTTTATTGTTATTAGTACAACCCTTTATTATATTGTTTTGCCCATGTAGTCCCCATATTGTTATTATTGTGCTCCATAGAAGCCCACTATTGTTAATATTGTGCTCTTACATTATTATTGTTATGTCGACTCTGATTATATTATGACCCCTTAGACTCCTATATATAGAAAGGAGGTCTTGTCATTTGTATCATCCAAGAATTTTTCATTTCTGTAATGTAAAGGAGGTTGCCCCTTCGAAGAGGCTGATTTAGAAGGCGTTCATCTATCTTTTCTATCTCTTTGTGAAAAGGTTTCATAACATCGGGTGAATTTGTCGCCTCCGTAGTGAAAACATGGTGGATTTTTAGGAGATTCGACTCTTGGTCCGATTTTTAGGACAAATAACAATAAAAACTAAATGGAGAGCTTGTAGAGCCATATCTTTGTGATTTTTTACGCTTTTCGAGCTCAAGAAGAGTTTACATAGGGGTTTTTGGACATTCTGGATCCAATGGTTACCTCTATTTGCTGATTTGAGCACGTATGAAGGAAGTTTTTGCATGTTAAAGTTTATAGGTGTAAGGATCAATTAGTGTTTTGGAGTAGTTTTTGAAGGTATTTGAGCATGGAGAAGGCCTTGTAGGGCTTTTCTTACCTTCAGATGTTTACTCTAATAGTTTTTACTTGTAGGGTTCATCTCATTTATTCTTTTCTCACTATGTCTTGTTGAGGAAAGTTTTGTATTTGTCCTTCCATGTTGAATTGAAGTGCTTATATGCTCATGTATGCTCATTTTCAAATGGAGTATAGGGTCTTTGTAGGAGACACCTTGTGTTGTTGATGTTTTCAAGACTGAACGTAGGTTGTTATGATGTTTATGTGAGAGTTATTTGCAGGAGAATATTTCCTTGAAGGGGAAATAACCACATGTTTTATCAACAAACTTTTGTGTATTCCTTTTCCAGTCAATATATGGAGCATTCTAGCTATGTTGGCAGGCCCGAAGATATAGACTAGGAGGAGTGAATTCCTTCACCAAATCCTTTGTTCTACTCTTCATGAATGCGTGTATGAGTTATGTGATGTTGTATTGCTTATGCTTAAGTTTACATGTAAAAACTAACTCATAACTTGAAGAGACCTTTTAGAAAACCCGTTTTGTGTTAAGAGTCATTTTTCCTTGCAAAGCACCAGAGAACGATCCCTGCTTTTAGGAAGAGGAAATTGACCTCCTCTACCATTTTCATATCATTAACTAAAGATACCTCAAATCCAAATTTTTTTGTCCCTAACCTTAGCTAAATCCAATTGGCCTTGTCATAAGCCTTTGATAAATCAAGTTTTAACACCATAGCCTTTAAATGCCTTAATTTAATAATGTGAATGTTTCTTTGAGAAACCGAAATAACTTCATGAATGTATGGACTAGCTAGGAAAAGAAATTGTCTTGAACAAAAGTTTGTCACCCTATTTGTTAAAACCTTTTCACTATATTATACATACTACTGCACAAATATATCAGACAAATATCCTCAAATGAGGATGGGTTATTTGATTTTCGAATAAGAGGATTATGAACATTCTTCCACGCAACGTTGTATCTTCTACCACTAGAAGCAAATTAATTTCCAATAATTCTAGAAAATACATAGAAAAATCCATAAATAAATTGTCTCGACTTGGAATTTTATCCTTCTAAAAACTATAGAGAATGGCTTTTAATTCCTATAGATACCTCTTCAACCAATGACATTATATCCTCTTTGAAGATGAAAGTAGTGAAGTATTGTGTGAGTCTAATAACCTTTGCAATTGAAATCCTCTTCTCACATTAAAAAGTTTATGAAAATGTTCCACCCCTGTAGTAGCCAATTCTTCAAATTTCATTAAATCCCCCCATCTAACTTCAAAATCTTACATAGTATTAATATTTCACCTTCCCTTCGCAAATTGATAAAAATTTAGAGTTCTCATCACACTTTTCCAACTAAGGAATCCTAGATTTTAGCCTCCAAGTAGCCATTTTGTCTCATAAATTACTGTTTTTTTTTCCAAATTCGGAATTTCTAATTTAGTTTATTTGAACAAAAATCCCACTCCATGTGATTCATATATTCTAGCTAGAGATTCTTTCACATCTACCAAAATATGCTCATCTTTTTTGTTTGTGCATAATCTCAACTATTAATGTTCCTTTTAATTCTTTTCAAATTATCTTAACTCTAGAAAGTAGCTAATCTAACTCCACTACCATCTTGTCATATGGTCTCGAAAGTCTCTTAACCAAATCGATAAACTCCTCCTCCTTTA
Source organism: Pinus taeda (assembly GCA_000404065.3). Classification (NCBI taxonomy): domain Eukaryota; kingdom Viridiplantae; phylum Streptophyta; class Pinopsida; order Pinales; family Pinaceae; genus Pinus; species Pinus taeda. Next base: position 9,969 of record APFE030546075.1, read on the forward strand.
TGTTGCATTAACACTATTCCTTATAGGAGCCACCTTCATAGTACCTAGAAAATAATCTAATTCATCTGCAGAACCAACTCATTATGGAAATCTCATAGAGTCTTATGGCATCCCCTCTAATATTAAAAATTGATGTAAACTTTTTTCCACTCTATCCTCACTCACCCACATAATTTTTCATGTTAGTTTTAGCTTAATAATCATATTGAAGTGTTTAATCCCATTCACAATCATCAACAAAACGCATACATAGAGGCCAATATTTCTTAGAGAGCCAAAATTCTTATTTCTCAATTAAGGACTAATTCTCATCAACTCCATTATGCAAAAGGGCACTAGAAAAGGGCAAAAGAAGTGTGGGAGGAGGAAGTATGTATTTTTTGTTCCTCCCGAAAAGTGGAAACATAAAAACATTTCATATTAGAATGTGAAAAGTGGAAACATAAAAACATTTCATATTAGAATGTGAGGCCTTCAAAGACAACAGGGAAAATTATGCAGATATTTTAGCAGCTAGCTCTTGGGATAATCTATTCAAAGAGGGGTTTCTCGAAAAACTGAGAGCATTTATTCAACCAAGGGAGCATTTATTCAACCAAGGGTTTGTCGAAAAGCTTGGAGATGTGACATGTCAGACATCTAGTAACATTTCAGACATCTACAGGCACAACCCGTGGCTGCAAAGCCCAAAATAGCACAATTTGATATCCGAACTGTCGTCCTGGAAAATATTAGAGGTTTTTACATCTCTGTGTAATATAGGCGGATCAAGGGCATGAAGGAAAGCCAATGCCTAGGCATTTTTAATAGCAATCTTCAAACAAGTAATCCATTGCAATCCCTTGGGATTTTTGCGATTGCCATGAAGATGATCGCCCAGGGTGCCATTTGAGAGAAATTCGTATACAAGCAGCAGTTCTGGACTGACTGTCTAGAGGAGTGCAGCCATAAAGACGAACGGCATTTGGATGGTTCAATGTCGAAAATATCTTCACCTCGTGGATGAACTGCTCCAGTCTCCTAAAGTTATCCTGATAAGGTCTCTTTACGGCCACAAGTCTTCCGCCCCAAAGTTTACCTAGATAGACTGCCCTGAACCCTCCAATGCCAAGTTTGTTCTCCTTGTGGAAGCAATTTGTAGTCTGACGAAGTTCTTCCTAAGAGAATATTGGTAAATTTCCCATTTCGAGCTCACTCAAATCTCTAGGAAGAACGTCGTCAGGAGGAGGTTTTCTATTGTTCAGATAATACGCCAAGAACAGCCCCGATGTAAGAGCAGCTCCTCCAATGAAGCAACCTATGGTGGAATGAAGAGATTGATATGTCAATGCAATTATCGGCAAACCCCTAGGAGAATAACAGAAACCAATTCACGGTAGCGATAAAAAAGAGAAACATAGGAGGAAGAAATAATAAATTTACCTAGTATTATAATGGATTTCTTTCGAGGACCTGTAACGCAACCGTAACGTGTATCAGGAATAAAGGGAAGTATTCATATCTACATCTAATAAGATTGCTTTCACTTCAGAATATACACCTATTGATATTAATGTTAAAATATTTAAAATGACGGGAATGAAGATAGGGCATATAGTGTTACCTATAACAACCCGATTTCTTTGGTCACAAACATTAAATTCATAACACCTTAACTAAAGTAGCGGTTCCAAGAGGTTTTTGCTGGAATTTAAGATAAAGCATACCATGGCCAGGGCATTTGTCACTACGGGGTCCATCGTTGCAATAGCAAAGGAACAGAGGAGTGTCAGTTGAAACCGAAGTATTGTAACCGCATATTCCATGACTTACTTCACATGAGCTACGCCTCTTATCATCTTTGGGAACTGAAGCTGCTTGTATTAATGCCCCATAAACTGGTGGTTGTTCCACAGAACACCTAGAAGTCCAGGCTCTTTGATGGTGACAGAGCAGGTTCATGCTCTTTGAAGTGTCAAAGAAGCTGAAGGAAAGACCCTTGTTGCAGCAGCAGTAAAGCTTCTCCAGCTGTGTGAATTTTCAGCCAAAGGGATTCAGGGATTTCTCAAGTTTTTGAGTTGCTGTTAAAAAAAAACAGTCAGTGATTTTAAAAACACAGTCAGGGATTTTAAAAATTGTTAAGAATGGCAAGGTCAAAGAAGAAAGTGTCCAAATCCCCTAAGATTGTGTCTCCCTCCTCTATTAAAATAGAAGGCAATCTATTTGAAAGCATTCTATTTGAGGGTTTAAAGTTTGATGGGAACTTTGATATATGGGAAATAAAAATGAGGACTTTCTTACATTCTGAAGGCATTGAAATTTGGGAGTCAGTGATTGATGATAGCAAAATGGATGAAGAATCCAAAGAGTATAATGCAAAAGAAGCAAAGATAATCCTGGATGGTCTGCCTGATTCTGTAAAGAAGAATCTAGGAAAATATTCATCAGCAAAGGATATATGGGACAGACTGCATGAGCTTCATGCAAAGGGAGCACTGACTATGACCATGAATCAAGAAGAAAATTATGAACCCGTCATAGAAGCTGAAAATGAGAAGGTTGACCTCATCAAGCTTCAAGTGCAAGAAAGGGATGAAGAGCTTGCCAAGCTTAAGAAGGAACTTGATGAAAGCAGAAGAAAGCATCATGAGGAAGTCATATCCATGACAAATCAGTTGAATAAAGCAAAGAAGCAGGAAGATGCCTTGTTAAGTCAACTTGAACAAAGGCACAAGAGAGTGAACAAACTTGTAGAAGAGATTGGACAGTACAAGGTAGAGGTATCCTCCCTTAAGTCTGAGCTACAAGAAGCCAAGAAGCAGGCACAAGAAGCTGAGAAGAAAATGGAGAGCAGTCAAGCAGAAATCTCCAAAATGAAGACAGATATAATCTCTTTTAAAATAGCAACAGCTGAAGCTACTCGTAGCAAGGAAGAAACTGAGGGACAACTTGCAAAGAAGAATACTGAGTGTGAAAGATTGGAAGAAGAGATTGTCGTCCTCAGGACGAAGGTTGAAGGGATGAACAAGATCATGAAGAGCACTCAAGCTTTGGATGACATGCTCAGCTATCACAGATCTCCATCTGATAAATCAGGACTTGGGTATGTAGGTGAATCCTCAAACAAGGATGAAAATGTTTTAAGCAAAGGAGATGTGAAGAAGCCAGAAAGAAATGGTGATGCTCCTAGTTCCAGCAAAGGCAAGGAGAAAAATGAAGGCTGCAATAGAAGAAATCCTACTCCAAGTAGAAAACCAGCTCCCAGAAGAAATGTAGCTGATGGCAAAAGGGCAAGAGGCAATGGTGATCATCAAAGGATCTCAAGGCAGCAAGGCTTCAGAAGTACATCAAAGAAACCTCCATCTCCCAGGTACCAAAGTTCATTTTTTGGTTATTGTTATTCTTGCTCAAACTTTGGTCATATGGCAAAAGAATGTAGAGCATTTCATGGAGATAGATGTTGTGGTCCCCGACAATCTCCAAGAAGTAATTTCACAAGAAGAAATTATGAATTTTTATTCATGAAAAATGTTGAATGTTTCAAGTGTCATGACATTGGGCATATGGCACAAGACTATAACTCGACATGGGCTCTTACACAAGATAGACCCATGCAAAAGAAGATAGTTACACAAGTATGGAGAAGGAAGGAAAAGAAATCTGAAAATCCCTTGAACTCCCTAGTGGATCTAAATTTGTTTTGAGAAGAGTCTGCCAAAAGAAGACAAGCACACATTAAAGGGGAGCTTGTAATTTTTTGTTGCTGAACTGTCTCAACAGTCACTCTTTGATGAAGACCTTTTATAAGGGAAAAATATGAAGTTAAATCTGCCATAAAAGCAGAGAAGAAAAAGGGGCAGCACTCAAATGTGAAGTGCAGCAATGCAATAAGAAAAGTGTGCAAAATATGGAGACCCTCACAGCAGTGGGAAGATAGAACATAAAACAACAGTTTTTGAATTTTTGTTATGGAGCACATGCATTGAAATGCATAGCAATGGAAGGTAGTTTCCTTCTATGTAATGTGAGAGAACATACTCACAACAGAATGAGTACAATACACAGCAGTAAAAAAAATGTAATGTTTTTCTTCATATGCGATGCAGCATGCAAAGAAATGCATAAAGAGAAACAGGGACAGCAGATTATTAATGCACATGGATGAATGATAATGTGTAGCAGCAAAAAAAATGAAAGGAACTACACAGCAGTGCATTGGGCAAAAAAAAATGAATGAAGACTAAGATTGTGTGAAGCAAGGTGTAAAGAAAAGGCAGCAGCCCGTGTTAATTTTTTTTTGTTGTGTGGAGAATGCAGCGCAAAACAGCGTGAGGATGATTTCTCTCTAGGTGCAAGTAATGGAGAGTAAAGAGTTAGTGTATGGGCACACAACAGTATGATGAAACAAAAGACAGCCACAGTGCAAATTGCAGAGGCAACGCAGCAGCAAATAAAAACCCAGGGATGACAGAGTCTATGGTTATGGGTATGGATAGCAGTGCATAAGAAAAGGCAGCAGCGTGATGGCAAGAAGGAGAAGCACAGTAGTGCGAAGAAAATGAAACCAGAACTAAGAGAGAGTGAAGAAATGTGTTTTTACACAGCAATGCAATTAAGAAAATACAGCAGCATGAAGTTTTTGTTGAAGAAATAAAAGGTAATGGACAGCAGCAGATGTAAAAGAATTTTTTTCCTTTACAGCAGTGTAAATTTGTAAGGTGGGACAGAGTAATTGTTCCAGAAAAGACAGAGTATTATGTCTTTGGAGAATGCACAACAATGCAGAGTTTGCAAAGAAATGTAAGTGAAGTGCAGCAACACAACAACAAGTGCAGACACAGCAGTGTGGGGTAGACGAAGCAAAGAAGATGGCACAACAGTGCAGCAGAGAATATGCAGCAGCATAAAAGAACAATGTAATGAGTATGCACAACAGTGCAATGAATGTATTGTTTTGAAACTGCATCTAAAGCAGTGTTTGGCAGTAATCCCTCCGTGCGAGGAAGTGAAGTTCTTAATGAATCCCTCTGTTAAAGAGGAAGGTGCTTTACAACACAGTGTCATGGTAAATCCCTCTATCAAGAGGAAGGTGTTCTTCAGCACATTGTTATGGTGAATCCCTCTGTCATGAGGAAGGTGCTCTTAAGCACAGTTTCAGGTTAATCCCTCTCTTTTTTGCAACAGCAGCATGTCAAGGAGTTGAGAAAGTGTCTGGGTATGACCGAATGCCCAGCAGTTGAAATTAAAGGGGAGTGTTGAAATTATAATTTCAACCGCGCGGTCCAGCATTTAATGCACCCCAAAACCACCACATCAAACCTAAAACCGGCGGTAACTTATCGCACCACTCACTGGCGTAAAGTGGTTTCCGGACGAAGGGCTCCGATGCGTTTTGGTGCTGACATGTGGATCGGCATGACATCAGCACCTGACATTTATCGGACGATAAATGTCAGTCAACTTACCCCGCCCGATATGCATCCGATCAAGGTGCATGTCCTCCGCCGTTCGATTGCCAGGAAAGGTCTCCGCCGGTTAAGTTCATCAAAGTACATACGGGCCTGTTGAAAGTTAATGCAGCGTGGAGTAAAAAAATTATTGGCCATACCTTATGTTAAATGCAATGAAATGTTTGGTAAAACTTTCAATGATTTTAATACGGCGCGTTAAATACGAAGTATGGGTCAAAACATAATGTAAGTTTTTTAATTATTTTTTTTATGGCATATGTTTTGAAAAAAAAGGGTTGACTCCATTCGAGTAAAATGGTAATTGCATTACACGAGGGGATTGTAATTTTAGTGTGAAGTATTACACACGGGGAGAACAAGAGTGTGTGGGCTCGCGGCAGCCATGAAAAACCACAGGGATTTTAATGTGAAAGCATACGGTGAAAATAAAACAGAGGGTCCGTAGCACCTGTAAAAGACAAGCGAAGAAAAACGAGAGGAACTCACAGAAGTGTATGAATGTTTTTCTTTGGGATTAAAATGTAAAAGGAGAGTGCAGCAGCAGGGGTAAAGTTTTTGTTTGTAATGTGATGTAAGAAAAAGAATGCACAACAGTGCAGGAGAAGGCAGAGAAGTGAAAGAAGAAAAACCATGGGCAAGTATGTGAAACCATGAATTGTTTCACACAGTAGTGAAAAGGTAAATGTGTAAATCCATGTAACTTTTGTTTTCACACAACAGTGAATGTAAATGAAATATTTACACACAGTGGTGTAAAATTTCAAAGAAGACAGAGTAATTTCTTTTGTAATGTTTTGGTGAATCCCTCTGAGTAAAAGAGGATGAATATGTCTCAGTAAATTCTCAGGTGAAAATAGAGTTTTGGTTGACTGTTGTTTTTGGTAAATCCCTCTCAGTAAAGAGGATGCATGTATATCAGTCATTTTATTTTTATGAATAGAGATCTTTTATGGTGGTGAAATACTCTGTTCTCAGTTTTTTTTAAAAGGGTCCTCTGTGCAAAAAGATCCTGGAGCAAAGGAAACAGAGCATTGACTCTGTGTTCACTTAATGTTTGGTTTTGGTATTTTCCCATCACAAAAATTCCCAACAGAACCCTGTGACTAGAATCTATAATTCACTAAGGCCAAGTCATTTAGTTACTTGTGCTAAATTGGACGCTTCCTATTTATATAAGCTCCTAAGCAGTTTTGGGAGCTTGGTGGCTCAGGTTTAGGGCTCGAATAGTCTTGGAGTCATCATTCCATTGACTCTTGAAAGATAAATAGAAATTTTGTTGCATACTCTATTCTTGCATTTTGAAGATATATGATTATGTGTTAAAATATGTAATAATACAATATTATGGATAGATTATTGATTTAATGGGTAGAAAAATCATTTTTGGCTAGTAAGTAAATATACCAGCACATGTGCCCATTAAGCTCCCTGGTAAATTGGTCATAGGTTGTAGCAAGACTACAATACATTTTGTAATAGGTGTTACGATTCATTATACAAGATTATAAAAAGTGTTATCGCAATATGGTAATGGGTATGTCATAGGTTAAGACAAACCTTTGACATGTCATGACAGGTTTTCTGTGCAAGTCATTACAAGACCATGCAGTGCATGAAACAATTGACCTTGAATAGAAAAGCTAAGAATTAAAGAAAGGAAAAGCTTGAAATTCTTTTAACAGATTACAATTTTTTTGGAAATCAAAAGATATGAAAACCTCTACAATAGTTATGTAATTGAGCAGACATTAGAGAAATTTTGGAGTCTAAAATGGGTCTCCTAGGAATATTTTAAAATTTTAGTGGAGCTAATAAAATAAGATTATATTACAACGTCAAATTTTAAAGGGAAAAAATGAAAAAAAACTATTTTTTTCAACTTATCTCACTACGACCTTACACAAATTTTGAGTGGGAGCACTCGTTGGATGTAAGATTTAATTGCTCATTGAAGGAGTACTCATGATGCATATTTTTAATGGACCTTGCTACACGAAAAATGAGACATACATGCAAAAAGGTGATTGCAATCATGCTTTTCATTTATTTCTAATTTTTCATGTAGTGTCCATGGAAAGCATGGAACATGGGCACTCTTTAGATCAGGAATTAAATTATGCATCAAACGAGTGCTCACAAAAATGAAAAATACATGAAAAGAAGTGATTGAAGTCACTTTTATCATGTATTTCTCATTTTTTACATAGTAGGGTCCAAAAGTATGGAATATGGTTACTCTTTGGATGAGGAATTAAATTATGCATCCAACAAGTGGTCCTACTTGAAATGTGGGTAAAACTATAGAGATATAAGTTGGAAATACAAGTTGAAAAATTAGTTTCCTTTTTTAACATTTTTACTTTTTTACTCCAAGAAATGCCAATAATCGCCCATGGTTCACATCATCATCTTGAACACTATTGGTTGTTATAAAGTTTTTTTTTGGTTGTACATTTTTTTTTCGGGCCCATTTTTCTTCAAAAATTCTCTAATTTAAACTGTTAATTGCATGTAGGAATTGTATACAACAAAAGTAGTAAGTAAGATTGTAGGGAAATTATTTGCAAGATTAGAACTAGAAATTGTATATTGGGATGGTATGCAATGTTGTACTGTAAGAACAATGCTTCTTAGTTGAGGCACAATAATGCCAAAATGGCATAATTTTTTGTACCATTGCCACATTATAGGAATATTGTAAAATTATGTTCAGTATTTAGCAGAATGTTTGCACGCATATGACTAATGTTGTTCTTTTTGAAACCCCATATGACATATGACCATGTTAACATTTAAACCCCATTTATTTTTCTAAGTTGAACACTAGCTCCAAATATTAAGTTTCTTATAAATTTCAATTAATGAAAAAATATTATTATAAATATTTTAATTGCTAATTTTTTTCTTTCTATATTTTTAAAATTAAAATAATAATTATTAAAATTATAAAAATATTTCTAATTTATATATAATAAAATAATGATTTTATTAATCCAAAATCAGTATGCTTATTTCAAGTTTATAATATAAAAGAAACCATTTATAATATAAAATGAAGAATAAGTAACCAAGGAAATCTCTAATAAAATACAAAAAATTATTAAATTCTTTATAAATATTTCAACACAACACAACACAACTAATTGTAAATTTATAACATAAACTAAACAATGAATAACTTCTATTTTTTGTTAGTAAAAAAGTTCTATTAATTCTGAAAAAAAATATTACATTTGATACTCAGAAAAACCTTTTCTCTCCAAGTCTCAATCCAACCAGATTTGTTGGCAAGGATAAGAATGTAAAATTTAAGGAAAATCTACCATGCTTTAGATAAAGACCACAACTAACCAGCTAGATAGCCCAGAAAACACACAAAATGAAGAGACAACCAACCAACTTCACAAAACTCGAGGTACATTTGGTGCAATTATAACACTAGGACGAGGATGATCAAAATCTTGATGGGCATGAAACTCAAGATGGGTGAGACGCATGTCCAAATCATCTAAATTGTCATTGGTTCACCTCTGGCCTCTTAGTATGGAAGTTAGACCATCAAGAATGTCCCACTGATTTAGTTGCATATCATTAAGAAATTCAATCACTTCATTCTTGTTGTCATGGTGTTGTCCATGCATATCCTCAAGTGTGGTCAAGGTAAGATGAATTTACATGTAAAGGAGTCGAAAGAAAATGGATAAACAACATGGCCTGGGGATTGGACTGAGACATGCTCCAAGTATTCACCTACCGCTACTCGAGCGATCCCCATGGCTTCATCCACACTTGCCTGATCATCTCTTCCCCTTGGTGGGCCATGAGGCTCCATCACCCTCCAAGCCTCGCCTCTCTACCATGGCATAGCAACCCAAACACTAGGGCTACCACACTGATTATACTCGATGATTTTTTACCTAGGCTCTACCTCTTGAAGCCCCAGTTGAAGGATGACACTGTCAATCACAACAAAATACACCAGCGCCACCTTAAGCCAGGTAAAATGCCCCCGCTTAACAAGTGCTGCAGGGTCACACCCAAGTGGAGACAACCTATTCTAGAGTGGGCCCTTGCACTTCTGCGAACCCCAAAGAAACTCTAGCCACCAAAAACCCAGAGCCAAAATTGTCTTGGCTTGTTACGCACATGCAAAACAGAATTCACTAGAAAATAGATATATAAAGCACAATTGAAACACACCACCACAGAAAGGGCCAAAAGGAACCAAGTGAAAGTAGGGGAACCAATAAGAAACCTTACCAGTAACCTTCAAAAAATTTCCATAACTGTCAAATTTTCACTCACCACAGGCCAAAAGAGCGCTTCAACTCCACTCAGTTTTGAGAGCTAACCACCAAGAGAGGCTTCGGGTGCCTTATCACCAAGGTCCCAAATGAATCGACAAATTCCACTATTAGAGGAACATTGAGAACCTTAGCACCAATAACAACTACCCATGGTAAGTTTTTCGAGAGAGTGATCACGCACAAGTTGGTAACCTGTGCATACTCCATGATGTTTGCACCACCCTCCCTCTCTCCCATAACCTAAAAGAAAAGAAAAAAAGTAGACATACCACCACCCTTTAAAACTTGTTGTGGCCTTCTCAAAGATTATGAGCCACACTTGCGAGTTGTCTATATCATCTCCCTTGTACTCACTGTCTATCATTCACACAAGTATATACCACACTAACCCACGCTTCGTGATTCGAGGTCCTCCACCCGATCAGGGTAATGAATAACTTATTCTAATATATAAAGGAAATCTCTAATAAAATACATGATTTTTAAAAACTATTTATAAAATTTCTTCAAAAATCATGCAATATAATTACAATTTATTTTATTTCATACATTTTCTCAAATAAAAAATATTATTATTATAATCATTATTATTCTAATCATCCAATCATATTATATATATAATAATAATAATAATAATAATGAATAATTAATTATATTATTATTGATATTATTTTAATTATATATTTATAATTTTTGTGGTAGACTATTTTTTTATAAATTTTAATTTCATAAAATAAAACAACTAGTTGGAGTAATTAACTCATATTTGTTTTCTTTGGAAATTTGTTAAATTTATTAGAACTTTTTGGATTCTATTTAAATGTGTGGTTGAGATATTTTCTCAACAAAATAATTGAGTGATTGAGTTATTCAATCTATCTTCAGTCAAGCTTAATGTATAAATATGTGGAATAAGTCAAGCTTAATGTATAAATATGTGGAATAATGTTATGCGTGAACAATGTACTCTTTCCTACTTTCTAAAATATACTCCATAAAAAAAAATCAGGTACATTTGAAAGTCACCAAAGTTTTGTTTCTTTAATGATAGACGGGCTCCAAATTAATATACAATGGAAATATGACCTTCGGTTTTGAGCTTAAACAAGTCGTACAATACAATTTGGCTCAACCCCAACCCTACGACCGATTTATTCCTGCCCCCATTGGTGGAATATAGACGTAAATTCCTTTGCTACACATCTATGCAACTAACAGTTTATGTGGCCATGACATAGGAAGTTAGTTCATCTATTGTTGAAAATTATGTTTCTGATCACTGCCCAATTACTCTGTTTTGGAAAAATTCTAATGCAAGATTTGGTTTTCCTTTTAAGTTCAACATAATTTGTCTTGATGATCTAAAAATGGGGCTCTTAGGCTTCTTTTCTAACTTACAGAACCTCTCCCACTTCCAAAGCTTTAAATTTTCCCAAGTCTTAATGATTAACCAATGTGGAAATAAGAAATGCTTGAAAATATGGGTATATGGTTGTATTTATTTTCAGCTGATTACTTACTTTAAAATTTGTTGTTTGTGCGGATATGGGAAGGTACTTAAAACTGAGATATAAATGCATATAACAATAGCTAAAGCAACAGTAAAAACAAACACATAAGACAAAAATATAATATGGAGTTCACCCTGATATCTTGGGCTATGTCTCCTTAAGCTCTAACCAAATCGATTAGGCTCTCTGGGATTATGGTTTCAATTCTTTCAGAAGTGCCTACACTTCAGAACACCATCTTATCCCTTGGCTCTTGGAGCTCTTCGGCTTTCTAACTCTGGCTCTTGGCTCTGGCTCTGGCTCTTGCTCTGGCTCTCGCTCTGACTCTAGCTCTAGCTCTGTGGCTCGGGCTTTGGTTTTGGCTCTCAGCTCTCGCTTATGCTGCTCGCTCTGGCTCTAGCTCTGCCTTCTCCAAGCTCTTTCTCTCGGCCTTCGCATGCCTTTGTGAGTCGCTCGACCTCCAAGCGACTCCAACAAAACTATATATGTTGATATCAATTGAGCTCTCTAGCTTTTCACTTGACCTCTGAGTGACTCCCCAAACTCTCTACGCATTTAGATTTTTTTTGTTGTTCGCTCTTTTCTCTCTTCTACTATCCCTCCTCTTTCTCTTCGTCTATTCATCTCCCTTCTATCGGCTGTTACAGTCACTACATCACCTCACAGGGAAGCGGCCACCTATTCCATAACGAATAAGTGTTAGGTTCACCGGAAACACTCAATCGTTTGAAACAGCCATCATTTCCGTTTACTACAAGAATGCCCACGAAACACGAATCTCTGCCAACTCATCATCCATGTCGGACTTCAAATCTTTATGCGCTATGGCTTATTTTCTCCCTCGGGTCTGGTCTCCCATTGGGTGCGATCTCCGCCGTTAGATCTGGGGCCCCCAGATCCTGCGGTTATTGCTCGTATCGCACGGATGACTTGCTCGAACGTTAGCCCGCGATGAGAGCAGTTTTCTCTCTCATCCGTCGGACACGTGTCAATCACTGTATGGCATCGCCGGGTCCTCTGACAAACCCGCTTATCGCCCGAAACGCTTCCGATATTCCGTCAGTTTTGGAGCGCGGGACCCACCTTTCGCTTTAGCGCTTTTCCAACGGTTTTGGGTTTTCCTTGTGACCCTGCACTCGAGGCTTTTCCTTCTGGAGGGTTTTTGCCCAGCAATACGTGATTAGCACTTTTTGCTAATCGTGCATCAGAAACAGCCTCCGTTTTTTGATCTGGATTTCCCATTTGCCATTTTGCGCCACTGCGCAGTCTCCATGGGCCTCGGTCAACGTGCTTTGACTGAAGGTCCTCGTTGCTCCGTGCTGGCTGAAAATTGTCGTTGTTCAGAGGTTATTTCTGATAAGCTTCGACATCCATAAGACTTTAAACTTCGGTATGAATTTTTACAGAGTTCGGGTAGCTTTAAGAGAGTTTAAGGATCCAAATTTGGATCACGCCTTCCCACTAAAAGAACTTTTGGTCCACCAAAAGACTGATATACTAATCTAAGTAGAGAGTAACAACACCCTCTTCTTTCAGCCTCCCTACGCTTGCCTTTGCATAGTCCCTCTGAATCAAAATCCCTTATCACTTCCCTTCTTGGATGGGTTGGTCGTCTCAGGAAGAATTGTTTTCCTCCTTGACTTCATGTAGAACTTCTGCTGTGATGTCTACAGAAGGTAGTTTGAACTTCTTTGTCTTGATCCTTGATCCAAGGTGGCTCAAACAAATGTGAAGTACATCTAATCCACAAAACTTTCATTTGTACCTGTTTGAAAAGCTGCCAACAACAACTGTTAACGACACTGGGCATACAGACAACAACTGCATGGGCTAACTCCTGCCTCAACAAAGAATCATATTTCACATCTTGTGAACCCTTCCATGTATTATATCTGCATACAAATGATTAACTAGATAACAAGCCAATAAAACATGCCTTTACAACAAATGACTCTTCAAGTCAAGCATGTAGGAAAAAGACCTTTAGGACGCCTTTCCAAAAGATGAAACACTTCATCATTATCTCCATTTTTCTCCCAATCCATCATCACATGCATCTCATGCTCATGCATGCATTCCATCTTTCAACTTTCACTTAAGTACATTGTACTTCTGAAGCTGAAATAAACATACTCTTGCAGCAATAAAGTGATTTTCATACTCAACTTCGTTCCATTTACCATTTTGGTAAAATCCTGCAATTTGCATTTATTCCACAAGAAAGGCAAACATATGCATCACTAGACATGCAACCTTAATTGGATAAGAATTCTAACCATTACTTACCAATCCATTTCAAAGGTCCCTCCTTTGTTTGCACATTAGCATCAATATGTGAGTCATCCTGAACCACATCAATCATGGAATCTTTATTTCCATCCCTGCCATTTTCTTTTTCCACCTTCTCCTTCATCTTTGGTGGAAGCAGTGCTGGATTCAAAATCCAACACCTTTCAGCAAGATGCCCTTTCTTATGGCAGTAAGTGAAACACACGTGCATCTTTTTGACAGCATGATTTTCCTTGTCCTGTGGACCTTTGGCTGCTTTCTTCCTTTCCTTCGAAAGTTTCTTGTATGTGGCCATCCTCTTCCAACATCTAGAAACATAATGGTTATCCAAACCACAAAAGGAACATGCAATTCTTTTTCCATGCTTTACAAAATCAAAAGGAATGTGTTTAGAACCAGATTTATACCTGCCTCTTTCACCTTTACTGCCTTCATGAGGAGGTGAGGCAAATTAAGAAGTAGCTCCCTCTAGAACACTATAATTTTCTTCAAGGCTGTCAGAGTTTCCACAACCCTCTGGTTCAAGTATGTGCTTCTGAACACCTGCATCATGTGAATAATGTTTCAAGCTATTTCATTCCTCCTTAATATAATCCTCACACTTCCGAGGTAGAGGACCTGTAATGAAACTCCTTTTTGGAACTGTTTCAATGGCCTTCATGGTAGCTTTGGTCTCCATAATATTGTCCATAGCCAAGACCTAAATACTTAGGCCTTTCCTCAACCATTATTGGCTCAACAATACCTTGTGCATGTTTGCCCAATCCTTTTCCTTCATTGGACATTAGCTTGGGACCTATGCCTCTGGTATGTTTTTCAAAAGAACCAATACAAGAATTCTTAGAAGAATTTGAAGAAAAATAGGAATGGTTTACCTCTTCTTCAAGCTGATACTTGGCCAAGGCTTATTTTGTAACAAAGAGTTGTGAATCCAACTCATGCATCCTTTTCAGGTTCATACTTGCAATATGAAGTTGCCTCTCCATTTCCTGCAATTTACCAGAAAACATCTGCTTCTCTTCCTCCACGGAATTCAACTGCTCTCTAAGTATGCTGCTCTTCCTTCCATCCTCATACATTTCTCTCACCATATCCAACATGGTCGACAAGTCTTGCTTCATGTCTCCATCAAAGGAACTTCGGGAGCAAGATGAATTTGAGAACTCACTTGTAGAAGTTGTCATTTTCAAAATGCACAAAAGAACTTCAAACAAGACAGTTAAAGAGCTTACTCAAGCAACCTTTTGCAACAACCTCTTATGCTTCAAGGATTGCCTTGAGGTCCTTTGGGATAGAGAATGCCTTCAGCTCTTCTTCCTTCTTATCCTTCCTAGACTGATCTATCAATAGCTTTCCCTTCACCTTTGCAAACTCAAGTAGTAGTCAGTATACAACCAAGCATACAATCAATGAGGAAATCAATCCTTGACTGTCAAAGCACCTTTCGGACAAGCAATCTTTTCTTTGTCAATCAAGCATTCTGTTACGACCTTCTTTGAAGATGGGGTTAATCAACCTATTTCTCTGATACCACCTGATCTGAGAATGGGGCTCTTAGGCTTCTTGTCTAACTTACAGAACCTCTCCCACTTCCAAAGCTTTAAATTTTCCCAAGTCTTAATGATTAACCAATGTGGAAATAAGAAATGCTTGAAAATATGGGTATATGGTTGTATTTGTTTTCAGCTGATTACTTACTTTAAAATCTGTTGTTTGTGCTGATATGGGAAGGTACTTAAAACTGATATACAAATTCATATAATAGTAGTTAAAGTAGCAGTAAAAACAAACACATAAGACAACAATATAATATGGAGTTCACCCTGATATCCTGGTCTACGTCTCCTTCAACTCTAATCAACTCGGTTAGGTTGTTTGGGATTATGATTTCAATTCTTTTACAAGTTCCTACACTTAACTCTAATGTTTTATACAGGAACATTGGGCTCAGAACACCATCTTATCCCTTGGCTCTTAGAGCTCTTCGGCTTTCTAGCTCTAGCTCTTGGCTCTAGCTCTGGCTCTTCTCTCATCCATCGGACATGCATCAATCACTACATGGCATCGCTCAGTCCTCTGAGAAACATGTTTGTCGCCCAAAATGCTTCTGATATTCCACCGATTTTTGGAGCACAGGACCCGCCTTTCGCTTTAGCGCTTTTCCCACGGTTTTCAGGTTTTTCTTGTGACCGTGTGCTCAGGGCTTTTCCTTCTCGAGGGGTTTTTCCGAGAAACGGCCTCTATTTTCTAATCCGGATTTCCCATTTTCCAGTTTGTGCCACTACGTGGTCTCCATGGGCCTTGGTCAGCGTGCTTTGACCGATGGTCCTTGTTGCTCCGTGCCGACTGCAAATTGTCATTGTTCAGGGGTTATTTTTGATAAGCTTCAACATCCATAAGACTTTAAACTTCAGTATGAGTTTTTACAGAATTCGAGTAGATTTAAGAGAGTTTAAGGATCCAAATTTGGATCAATTGAAGACCCAAGTTTCAATTCATTAATCCAAACATTCTGGAAGGGCAATAGTCTCACAGTGGAAGGAACCTTCAACACTGAAAACTTCATAAATAGAATCGGCATGCTCAAATCAGATGTTAAACTATGGGAAAGGAAGAAAAGGAAGGATCTGAGAAAGGAATTGAATATCATAGAAGAAGAGTTGAAGGTCCTTCATAACCAAATGAATGTACACTCTCCTCCTTCTACTCTAAGGGAGAAAATCCATGTCTTAGAACTTGGGAAAAAGAGAATCCTACAGATAAGAGAAACAACCTAGAGATTGAAAAGCAGAGCCTTGTGGATTAAGGAAGGAGATAAGAATACCAAATTTTTCCATCGATTTGCCAACCACAAAAGAAAACTAAATACAATTGGAAAATAAAGGATTGTGAGGGAAACATATTTAATAAATATTTGGATATCTCATCTGTGGCAGTTTCATATTTTAAGAAAGCATATAACAGAGTGGAAATGGGGGATGTGGATGCTCAATTATGGGTAGTTGAACAGTATCCCATAATGTTTAATGATGAGGATAATTTGGAACTGTATAAGGAGGTTAAATAGGATGAATTATCTTGGGCCATTAAATCAATGAAAGGTGACAAAAGCTCGAGCCCAGATGGCTGGATTACTAATTTTTTTTTTCATTTTTTAGAAATCTTCTAGGAATACCTACTCCAGATGGTAAAGGAATCCAGGTCTAAAGGATTAATAAATTCCACGTTAAACTCAACTTATATCGCTCTTATCCCTAAGAATCGGAGGTGGAAACAGTTGTTGATTATTGCCCTCTTTCTTTGTGTAATCTAACATATAAGATTATATCTAAGATTATTCCAAACATAATGAAAGATGCTTTATCTAAATTCATCTCTCCTGAAAAATATGGTTTTTTAAACAACCGTGTTATCCATGATGCAGTTGATGTTGCATAGGAATGTCTACACACTATTAAAATAAAAAAAAAATGAATGTTGCGGTGATGAAGGTTGACTTAAAAAGGCTTATGACTGTGTATATTGGGGATTCCTAAGAATGGTGCTCCTTAAAGTCGGATTAAATTCAGGAATTATTGAATGGATCATGGGGTGTGTGTCATTAGTTAGATATGCAGTCATAACTAATGGCCTTCCTACAAAAATTTTTGCTGCTAGTAGAGGTCTCAGACATGGATGTGCTTTATCCCCCATCTTGTTCATCTTGGTAATGGACAAACTAAGCTTAAAAAATAGAAAGGAAGTTTCTACTAGAGATTTTGAAGCACTAAAGATTAGCAAACACATTTCAGTCTCACATAGTTTTTTTTGGATGATATTCTACTGATGGGTATGGTAAATAGGGAAAAATGGTTATCACTATCCATAATCATAAAGAAGTTTGGGGACGCTATGAGCCTTGTTTAAAATGTACTGAAATCTATTATCCTTTATGCAACATGTGCCCAGGATGATATAATTTTTATTCAAAGCTGTTCTGAAGTGAATGTAGAAAATATAGAAAAGGGTATGAAATATCTGGGATATCGACATAAGCGAGGCAGCTACAAAAATGTAGATTGGATGTGGCTGGTGTAGAGACGTTATATGAAGATCAAGGGATGGGAAAATTGATGTTTATCTATGGGAAGTTGGATCATCCTTGCACAGTGAGTACTGACTCAAATCGGGATTTATTGGGCACATCTTTTTTGTATTCCTCAAATGATTATCAATCTTCTGAATAGAACAACAACAAACTACTTATGGTCCGGAGCTAGTATGAACAACAAGTATCATCTAGTGAAGATGGAAAAGATCACTAGACCCAAAATCTTGAGTGGTTGGGGTATTCTTAACTTAGAAGTTTTTTGGATGGCCTCTAATTTTGAAATCACTATGGAGGGGTATCAATTGTCGAAATATTTGGGGAGAGTTGTTCCGTTCCAAATATTTAAAGAATAAGGGTTTTTCTTTCTGGGCAAGACAAGGAGAAATCGGGAAAAAAGGAGGATCATAAATATGGAACAGCGTTCGAAAAGTAAAGAATATTCTCTTAAAAAACTTAAAGTGGGTTTTTGGAACTGGTAACAGTATTATTATAGGAAAATATTGTATTGTAGGAGTAGGTGAGGAGGCCCCAGGGATATTGGATCTAATTATGCACCTAAATAGAAGAGGGTTTTTTGTTTTAAATCAGCTAATTTAGGAATGGAAAGGGAATATTCCAATATGGTGTGACCTTTCCCAACTGAACTTAGCTGATCAATACAAACATGATTGGTTACAACTAATAAAAACATTAAAGGAGGCAGGCATAAGTTATGACAGAAAGGGAGATATTTTGACATGGGGGGGGGGGAGAAAAAGATTTCATGAGAAGTTAAGGTGGTGGACTATTACCTAAAAATTTGCATGAAGGAATTTCCTAATGGTGAATATTGCTGGTTTTTAGATTTTGGAAAGTAAATATACCAATCAAAATAGTTACCTTCCTCTGGCTAGTTGGGCAGAACAAAAACCTTACATGGGTAAACCTACAAAAGAAGAACCACCATGGCACCGAGATATGTTATCTATGAAGGAATAATTATGAAGACAATGAGCACCTTTTTTTACATTGTCATAGATCTGTCAGCATTTGGAAACATTTCACAAACAAGAGGCAAATTCCATTCACCCAATTTAGTACAATAGAGGAGTGTTTAAAGTGGTGGAGCTCTCAGAATAAAAGCAGGAGGATGCTTGCTTTGGTTACTTTTTGGGAAATTTGGAAAGCTCAGAACCATCTGATTTTTGGTAACAACAGAGGGAGGGGAAACTCAATCGATGAATCCATAGAACAGTGGGTAGTTTTAGATCAAAACGAGAATTCCAGTAAAAGTAAAAAGAAGAAGACAGAGAAGGGGAGAGTTCTAAATACAAACTACCCTGTGGCGTTCTTTGATGGAGCAACTCAAGGAGGTAGATGTGGGAGTGGATTTTGTTTAAAAATTGATTGAAAAGTAGGAATTCTTGAGTCACTGGTATGGGGGAGAAGGAAAAAATATGAAAGTAGAAGTTGTTGTTTTATGGGGCATATTATTGTTTATCACTTTCTTAGATATCCCTCAAGTACAAATTTTTGGGGATTCCAAATGCATAATAGACCATGTTAATGGAAAGAACAACATTCATCAAACTTCACTACAAGGGTGGTTCAGTCGTATAAAATGTATATGGAGCTGCTTTCAAAATTCATCAATTAGGCACATAAACAGGGCACATAACAAAGCAATGGATGAATTATCGAAAAAGGGACTATAGGACACAGAAGAAGGCATGCACATCATGATAAAAATAGAGCAGAAGAAACTGAGGTGGAAACTCTAAAAGTGTCGGGATAGACCACTGAAGCGATATCAAAAATGTATAACCTTATAGTAGATATGTTTATATTATATTTCTGTCTCTTTTTCCTTGAAGTTTTGTATAATTTTGTAACTAGTCATGTATAGAAGTCATACAAAACTCAGTCCATAAGGTATGAGATTTTCATAAATGAGTAGGATCTGACCCACTTTTCAAATTCTCTGTAAAATGCAAAATTGGATGAAGTACCATAATGTTGTATCCTTTACATTACTACACAAATGAATGAGAGCATATCTATCAAGCTGTGTATATTCCAAGTGTATGAGGACAATCTGTCCTACATAAGAATGTACTGTTTTATTCCATAATAATAAACAGACGGTTTTTTCTTGCTAAAACCAAATTTAATTAACTCCTATTTGTTTTCTGATGGAATGACAAATATCTATAAGAATTTTTAGATTCTATTTAAATGTGTGGTTGAGATATTCTTTCAGCAGAATAATTGAGTAGTTAAGATATTCAATCTATCTTAAGTAAAGCTTAATGTATAAATCTGTAGAATAAGTCAATCTTAATGTATAAAGCAATTCCATGAGCCAAACCCAAAGCAATTGAATACAATTGCTCCCACTTTAAAATTTCCCCATTCTCTCTTTTGGCAAACATAAACTGCTCTAGAGATCCATTGACCATGTATTCATAGGACAGTGCACTTGTACGACTTTCGAAGCAGTATCCCAACAGCCGAACCAAATTGATGTGATGGACCCGTCTAATTGTGGTGACTTCATTCATGAATTCTGTTTGGATGTGCCTATTACTATCAAGAAGCTTGACTGCCATTAAAGCATCGTTCCAAAGATTTCCCTTGTACACCACCCCATAACCTCCGTCTCCCAACTTTTCCGCAAAATTGTTTGTGATCTTCTTAAGGTCTAAAAGTGAATATTTGGTTGGCATCGGCGCTTCATAAGCATAATCCCGTAAGAATTTCTCTACCTTTGTAGTAGATCTATCACGAGGCTGTCTTCTCTTCTTGGCATAAGACGTTAAGAACATCGATACTATTGCTGTCAACCCAACTCCTCCGAAGATGCAACCTATAGTGGAATGGAGAGATTGGTATGAATGTGAAATTTCTCCATTAACCCCGATGAGAATAGTGGAAACAAATACAAGGTCATAGTGGTTTTCAATTTAAAGAAATCATAGTTACCTATTACAATGGCCAATTTGGTTTTCCTACCTGCAATGCAGCCATGACAAATTCTATGAGTAAAAGCAACGATCCATAGTTTTTGAAAAAAGAATGAATACTTGTCAATATTACGAAACACATCGACATATATCCATGTTCCAAAGCGATGAATGAATTGAGCATTTAACACAGCATTGAAAAGCTCTGGTTGCGATTTGCCATGGGGACAAGGGAAAAGAAATATTGAACTTGGTTCTGAATTGTTAGAACCACAACTCCTATGACTATCCAAACCACAGTTATCAATTTTGAATTCGATTTGATATCGAAAAAAAAATCGAGATTTAAATTTCAATACAGGGAAAATTGATATGAAGTAGATATATTAAATATTAAAACTTTCAAAAGAATTTCCATCTCTTTTGCTCCTGGTTAACATGTTATTTCTTTTGTGATTTGAAACATTTGTCAATATTAATGGGATTGATATGGTGTTCTTGTATCTAATGTTGTATAATTATTTCCAAACAAAATCATGAATACGCAAAATTATATACTTTTTTAAAAAGCTGAGAAACCTGAACCTCAAATGAAATTTACCTGTTATTCCATGCCAAGCCACTAATTCTCCCCATCTTAACAAAGGAAGAGGGAAATAATTTTTTAATAAAGTATTTAATTTGTTACAAATGAGAAGATGTTTCAATAATGATGAAATGAAGAGGGAAATAATTTTTTATTTAAATATTTACATTGTTATAGATAACAAGGTGTAATTTCAATAGTGATGAAATGAAGAGGGAATATTATTTTTATTAAAATATTTACATTGTTATAGATCAGAAGATGTAATTTCAATAGTGATGAAATAGTGTGTATTAATTGGTGGGATTAAAGCAGCCTAGTCAGTGGGTGCACTATGGACTTTGTGAACCCGAACACAACTTTTGCTAGAAATATATTTCGATAATTTAATTTTCATTTTCGTAGAGGGGAGAGGCAAAGAGTTGTGACTTTCGTGCAGCTATTTTACGCGAAACTAGGTTCGCACACCGTGAGGCCGATTTTGTGGAGCTACCTTCACGCACCGCGAGACTATTTTCCAGGGTTGAATATCGCACAACTACGCAACTATTTTAGAGACTTATGAATAATATTTGTTCACGACAAAATGAGGAAGTAGGTTTTGGAGCAATACAATAAACTTAGTATTGAATTCTAAAACATGAAATACATTTACATGAGATTGCTGCTCATTCATCAAGTAAAATAAAAATTACATTGATTTAAACTTACGCGCAACACTACATAGTAAAACACAGTAAATGTTGTTTTACGTGCACACTAAAAATTGCTACACAATTTTCTCCATAGAGACTTGCGCTCTTTTTCTACTTGCTCTCTAACCTCTCCACACCGTATTACTCTTCTACACTCTTCTTAACGTCTTACAAAATGACTTTTACATTCATATATTACTCAACAGACAATTTTATATTTAATTCATGACAGAGCGAAATTAATTTTGATGTTGTTGTTGAGTGCGATTGGGTTTGCACAAGTGTTCCTGGAGTGTGGGCAAGGTTGTCAAATTAATGCTTTCCCACATTTGTTTATCTAAGTAGATAAGTTCTTTAAATTCCTTTTCTAAGTGGTTCACGTTTGGCTTTCGTCCATCTCTCTTCACGCTGAGACGCAACCTGCAAAAAGTACGTCTGATAGGTATTGTTGTTGTCTCACAGTTTATTGCGGTGGTTGGGATTATTATTTCCAACACTCCCCCTTAATCACAACTGCCGCCATTGACAATTCCTAAACAGTTTATGAGATAAAAAAAAAAATTTCTCATGCCAATGGCTTTGTGAAAATATCATCAAGCTGTTCTTGTGACCTGCAGTGCTGCAACACAATTTCATCATTGTTAATCAACTCTCTAATAAAATGTTATTTAGCATCAATATGCTTGGTCCTTTTGTGGAAGACAAAATTCTTTGACAATGCAATTCCTGAGGTGTTGCAGAAAATAATTGTCGTGCCCTCTTGGTCATGACGAAGATCCCTCAACATCATTCTCATCCAAACTAGCTGACACACTGCTACTGTTGCTGCGACATATTCAGCTTCTGTTGTTGACAGTGACACTATTGGCTGCTTCTTGGAGGCCCATGAAATGGCTCCGGAACCCAAATGAAAACACATCCTGACGTTCTCTTTCTGTCATCGACACTTCCTGCCCAATCACTGTCAGTATAACCAACCAACCTGAAATCACTGGTTGCTGTGTACAAAACGCCATATTGTTTTGTCCATTGACATACCTCAGAATCCTTTTCGCTACTTGCCAGTGTGTCTCCTTGGGTATCTCTATGAACCTTGACAACAAACTTACTGCATACATTATATTTGGCCTAGTGGCGGTCAAATACATCAGGCTGCCTATCATGCTTTTGTATAATGTTGGATTGACATTGTTGCTGCAATCTTCTTTGCTCAACTTTAACCATATGATAGTTGGATTTGGTGTGCACTTGTTGTTATACATTTTAAACCTCTCCAAAATTTCTGCCACATACTTTGCTTGAGAGATAAAAATGCCATTTTCTGTTTGCTTCACTTCTATGCCCAAAAAATATCTTAGAAATCCCAAGTCAGTAATTTCAAGCTCACTCTTCATGACTTGTTTAAAATCAGCGATGAGTAAATCATCACTGCCTGTAAAGATCAAATCATCAACATATAAGACGAAAATGAGAATCTTACCTTCACTCTCTTTGATGTAGAGAGTAGGCTCACCATCACGTTTGTCAAAGTCATTGTTCAGCAAGTAAGCATCTATCCTACCGTACCATGTGTGTGGTGCTTGCTTCAATCCATAAAGAGCTTTCTTCAACCGATATACTTTGTCTTCTTGTCCTTCAATCTCATAACCAGGCGGTTGCACGACATACACTTCCTCTTTCAGCACTCCATTCAAGAACGCTGACTTTATGTCCATCTAATACATTGTCCATTTATGCTGCACGACAATCGCCACAACTGCGTGCACTGTGTCCATCTACACGACTGGCGCGAATGTCTCTGCGTAATCTCTTCCATGATGCTGTTTGTATCCTTTGAAAACTAGCCTTGGTTTGTGCCATTCAATCTTTTCCTCAATGTTTCTTTTAGTTTTATAGACCCACTTCACTCCAATGACATGTTTTCCTTTCGGAAAGCTCACTAACTCCCATGTGTCATTCCTTTCTATTGCTTCTATGTCTTCCTCAATTTCCGCAACCCATTTTTCTTCTTTGACTGCATCTTCAAAGTGGATTGGGTCATCTACATGACAAAATAATGAAAATAGGGAATTCATACCTACACTACTATCAGCTTCATCTTTCTCATAAATTTCTGAATTTTTGCATTCTTGTGCTTGTTGAAGATGGGCATGATATGTCACTTGGTGTCGTGCTTTGCGGTGTGATTGGAGAAGCACTTGCTTGGATACACGAAACTGTCCTATTGTTTGTTGATGGCATTGCTTGCTATCTACTTTGTTGTTCTTGAATAGGAGTAGAGGGAGTCAGAGTTGAGGAATTACTTGCTGTTGTTAATTCCTCTCTATCCTCATTTGGTATGCATGCTTTGACATTGACTATCTTTTCTAAACTTCCATCCCATGCTTCCTCTTATATGAACTGCACATTTATGTTGATTATGATTTTCTTGGTTAATGGATTGTAGAGATTGTATGCCTTTGATTCATCGTTGTATCCAACAAATATGCATTTGTCCCCCTTGCTGTCCAACTTCTTTCTCAACTCATCCGGGACATGTGCATAAGCCACACATCCAAAAACTCTCATGTGAGTGACATTTTGTTTTCTTCCACTCCATGCCTCTTCAGGAACAATGTTTTGGAAACTTTTGGTTGGACATCTATTCAAGATATATGTTGCACACGTGAAAACTTCAGCCTAATAGTCATTTGGCAAATGCTTTTCCTTCAACATATTCCTTGCCATCTCCATAATGATCGTATTCTTCCTTTCTGCCACACCATTTTGTTGCGGTGTATATCTTGTTGTGAATTGCTTATCAATTCCATGTTCCTTGCAAAATCGAAGGAAGTCATTTGAGATGTATTCTCCACCTCTGTCAGTCCTGAGGACTTTGATGAAATGCCCGCTTTGCTTTTCAACAAGAGCCTTGTATTGGCGAAAGTGCTCAAACACTTCACTTTTCTGTTTTATGACAAAGACCCATGTCTTCCTTGTGTAGTCATCTATGAATGTCAATACATAATGACTGCCACCAATTGACGGTGTCTGCATTGGTCCACATAAATCTGAGTGGACAATCTCCAAAGGTGTCTTCGCCCTCTCTGACTTTCCTGCTGGAAATGTCTCTCTATGTTGCTTTCCCAAGATACATCCTTCACATATGCTGTCTGGTTTTTCTATGAGTGGTAAACCCTTCACCATGCCTTTCGTATGCAGAAAATTCAAACCTCCAAAGTTGAGATGTCCAAATCTCAAGTGCCATAACCAATTTTCATCTTTTACCTTTGCTTGAAAGTTTACTTGTGTGACAGTTGCCCCTTTTCTTCCATCCTCTAGTGAGTTCATTGATAGTTGTGCTTGTGCACCTTCTTTCAAATCTAATCTTATCTTCAGAGTAAATATTCTATTGTCTGTCATCTGAACCTTTGCAGTGAACTGTCTGCTTGGAGGCCTATTCAAAATTGTGCACACATCATTTTTTAAGAAGACATTGTAGCCTTTCTGCATGAGTTGTCCAACGCTCATGAGATTATGTTTCAGAACAGGGACAAAGTAAACATTAGAGATGTATTTCTTCTGCCCCTTCTTTGTTAGGATATTAACTCTTCCTTTTCCCATGACAGAGAATTTGCTATCAATCCCTAATGTCACTTCAGATTTCACACTTTCATCTAGATTAGAAAACATTTCTATGTTTCTTGACATGTGGTTACTACACCGTGAATCTAGATACCATATATCACTCTATTTTTCTTGTGCTAC
>APFE030546075.1:41862-56811 GCA_000404065.3 Pinus taeda
AGGGTGCTTTTGCCCTTATGCTTTTACCTGATGGGAAACTTTCTCTATGTTGTTTCCCCAATATGCAACATTCACATAGGTTGTCCGGTTTCTCTATCAGTGGTAATCCTTTCACCATTCCTTTTCTGCTTAACAAGTTTAGACCTCCAAAATTGAGATGTCCAAATCTCAAGTGCCACAACCAATTTTCATCTTTTGGCACGCTTTGGAAGGCCTCTTGGGTAACTGCTGCAATTTCATTTTTGTTTTTCAAATCTGCCCTGATCCTGAGAGGGAACATCCTGTTCCTTGTCATCTTCACTTCAGCAATGAATCGTTTGCTGGGAGCTATATCCATGATGGTACACACATCATTCACAAAGTAAACATTGTAACCCTTTTGAACAAGCTGCCCAATACTCAAGAGGTTACATCTCATTCCGGGGACATAATAGACATCTGCTATGGTTTTCCTTTCTCCTTGCTTTGTAAATATTTTTACCTCCCCTTTTTCCATAACAGAAACTTTGCTATCAGTTCCTAGTGTGACTTCTGATTTCATATTTTTATCTAGGGCAGAAAAGAGAGCTATATTTCCTGTCATATGGTTGCTGCAACCTGAGTCTAAAAACCATATGTCTTCACTTTTTGTTTCAGCCATGTTACAAGCCAACAACACATTAGTTTGGCTGATGTTCTTTCTAATAACATTTGCATTTTTTCTATTACTCATATCATGCCGCTTCTTCCTACATTCACTGGCATAATGCCCATATTTTTTACAATAATAGCATTGGACATTGGATTTTTCATACCTTTGTCCTTGAGCATGATGTTGTTCTCTTTGTTGGCTGCTGCCTTGGCCTTGGTTCTTATTTGAATTGCTGCCTCTTCCTTGAGCATTTGCTGGACTGTTCCTTCCACCTCTGTTCTGGCTTCTGCCTCTTCCTCTCTTGTTTCCTCTACCTTGACCTCTTCCTCTTTCAAAGGACATATGGGTCTTAAAGGCTTGTTCTAGAGATGAGTTTTCATTCCTACTCAATCTCTGCTCATGTGTTACCAGTGATGCATGTAGCTCATCAGCTGAAAAGTTTGAGAGATTCTTTGTCTTTTCAATGGTGGTGACAATAGCATCAAACTTTGAGGGTAAGACCCTCAATATTTTCTCCACAATCCTCCTTTCTTCAATTGTTTCTCCATGAGTCCTCATTTGTGTGACCAAACCAATTACATGTGTGAAGAATGAGTCAATATTGTCTCACTCCTTCATGCACAGGTTTTCAAAATCTCTCCTCAGCAACTGTAGTTTTGATGTCTTCACTTTCTCCATGCCTTGATAGGCTGTCTTGAGGGTCTGCCGTGCTTCATTGGATGTCTTAGCTGCTGCTAACCTTGGAAACACACTCTGGTCTACTGCTAGATACAACAACACACACGCTTTTGAATCCTTCTTCCTGTTGCTCTTCAGCAGATCCTTCTTTGCTGGAGTTAATCTATTAAACTCATTTTCATCTGCTGGTTCTTCAAAACCATCTTCAACTATTTCCCATAAATCTTGAGAGGCAAATAGGGCTGTCATGGTTATTTCCCAATAGTCATAGTTTTTCCCATTAAACTGTGGGAGTTGGGTGTTAAACATACCCATACCAGTGCTTGTGCTGGCCATTATAGCACTCTTTAACTATGTTTCTAAATCCTTGACTGTGTATTTAAAACACTGACTGCTTCTTCAGCTTCTTGGTCACCTTCAAAGAGCCTAAACCTGCTCTAATACCACTGTTGGGGATTTTTATGGTAAAATCCCAAAAACACAAAAATTCAGGCACACAGAGGCAATGCTCTGTTTCCTTTACTCCAGGATCTTTTTGTGCACAGGGAAGCTTAAAAAAGATTAACTGAAGAACAGAGTATTGCACCACCATAAAAGATTTCTATTCACTAAAATAAAAATCATTGATACATATTCATCCTATTTCACTCAGAGGGATTCACCAAAACTTTTCACCCAAAAAAACAAAAATTACTCTGCCTCTGTTACAATTGATTTTTACACTGTTGTGTAAAATCTACATTCACATTTACTGTTGTAAAAATGGTTTTACATTTACAAAACTTACTGTTCCCTTTTCACTGTTGTGTGAAACAATTCATGGTTTTTCTGATACAAGCTTCCCCCTGGTTTTCTTCTTCACTTCTTCGCCATCGCTCCTGCACTGCTGTGCATTCTTATTTTTCACTTACCAAATTGACCAACGACAATATGTTTTTTTTACTTGTTCAGTGAAAACAAACTTACGTCCGTGAATAATTAAAAAACAATAAAATTAAACTATATGACATTGCCCATGCCTCTATTTAATTTACGCCCATACATGCCGTAAAATAAAATTGAAAATACACCTACGCATATGACAAATATTTAATGAAGGTATGGTCAAAAATAAAACTTGATTTTACTCCACGCTAAGCTTTATTTGATGCAGGTTTGTGATGCCTGTCAACTGTTGATTTGCCCTCGTGTCAACTATTGATTTTCCCTCCTGGAATCGAACGGCTGAGGTGAATATCGGAAGCCCTTTTTAACCGAACTTTACTCCACATAACATTTATTGCAGCCTTGTATGCAACTTTGAACAATCAACGGTGGATAATGCAGGAGCACATCAGACGGTGGAGGAGAATATCGGAAGCCACTTTTTAGTCGACATTTACCTTCCGATAAATGTCAGAGGGTGATGTCACGCCTCATCCACGATTCAACCCTAAATTTATCGGACCCTTGTGTACGGAAACCACTTCATGCCAAAGAGCGGTCCGATATGCCTCAAGCGGGTTTGTGGTTTTGCAACTGTGGTTTCGGGGAATGGTACGACAACGTTGAAATTACATTTTCAACAAACCACTCAATCACCAATAACTAACTAGGATTCTATAAAAAGAAAGACTTTCACTCCAACCAAATTATTAATTTAAAAAACTTGACATTTACTTAATTTTTAAATTCTTTAAATTAATAAATAATAAAAAATTTACACATTATGTAATTAACGTTAACATAAATAAAACATTTTTTATATGAAGATTTTTAATTCTGATAACGGTATTGTGTGCCTCTTGGTAAAAAGTTAACAATTTAAATTTAATTTTGATTTCATCATGTGATGCTAATTTTCTGGAATCTTTTTATATACTTTCATCTTTTGAAATATAAAAAGAAATTGAAACCCTACATTTTAATGTTTTTTAAATTCTATACAGCAATATTAAGTTTTATGAAGTTTAGTAATACCTTTGATATTATAAAATAATAAAAAGAGAAATCATGTGAAGAGTAATTTAAAAAAAATGGGCCAACAAAATTTATTCGGCGGACATACTGTTACCCATCATAACCTCATAACATCTTAGGTATACTCGCAGTTCCATGTAGTTTGCGGAAATTTAAAATAAAACATACCACGGCCGGGGAACTTGTCAGTAGGGGGTCCATCCTTGCAATAGGGAACGAAGGGAGGAGTCTCAGTTGAAACCGAAGTGTTGTAACCGCATATTCCAATCACTTGCTTCGCATGACCTGCAGCTCTTATCATCTTTGGGAACTGAAGGTGCTTGTATTACAGCTCTTATCATCTTTGCGAGTTGAATTTGAATTTTAATTTTAAAACATTTTTTAATTAGATTCCAAAACAAATAGGGCATAATTATTTGGAACATAAATTTTGACCCTCTATCTTGACTATCCATATTGAGTGAATATTCTTTACATCTTAGATCAGTGCAATCCATCTACTAATTATCGATAATTAAATTAAAATTATGAAAGCATTTTCCCAAAATAGATTTGGCTATCCATGCAATAGTGGTCAACCATTGACCAACGTCACACTAAGACAAGGATTGTCCCAATATGAAAATTAACCATGGTCAACTAGGGAAGCCATGTTTATTTTAAGTTTCATATTCATAAGGTTTAATATTAATTCCCTTCAATTCTTAATACCAATAATATCAATAATCCCTTGGTTTTGGAATATTAATATGAAGGCCGATATTAATTGTCACTTGGGTTTAATATATATTAATATAAAATAATATATTGATATTTAAATTAATATTTTTTAAACAGTATTTTTTCTAATAAATAATTAGTATATTAATATTTAGTATTACGGTTTATACTATAGTTTTTATAATTACGACTTTTAATATTGGGTTTGATATTATGGCTTGTAATATAGAATATATAAAAATCAACCATGATAAAACATAGTGATCCATGGTCAACCATGGTTTACTGTCGCATTGTGACAAATATTTTCTCAATATGAAAACCAACCATGGTCAACCATGACCAACCATTGTCCAACATCACATTGACCCAACTGTTG
The DNA here is from genome assembly GCA_000404065.3 of Pinus taeda. Taxonomy (NCBI): domain Eukaryota; kingdom Viridiplantae; phylum Streptophyta; class Pinopsida; order Pinales; family Pinaceae; genus Pinus; species Pinus taeda. Next base: position 46,230 of record APFE030546075.1, read on the forward strand.
TCTTAATATGAAAATCAATCATGGTCAATCAAAGTCCAATGCAACATTGAGACAAAGATTGTGTCAATACAAAAATCAACTTCGGTCAACCATATTTATTTTAGGGTTTATAATATTTATCTTAGGGTTTACATATCTTGGGTTTATAATATTTATCCCTTGGATTTAATATTATTCCCTTGGGTTTTTAGTATTAATCCATTGAGTTCATTATTCCCTCGGTTTATATTTATATTAGGGTTTATATGTCTTCGGCTTATAATATTAACCCCTTGGGTTTAATATTATTCCTTTGGATTTATAATACCTTGGAGTTTTTTAATTAGTCCCATGGGTTTACAATATCAATCCTTTGGGTTTATCAATCTAAGCGATCATATTCCTAGGGTATAATATTATTCATAAGGTTTGTAATATTAATCATAAGGTTTGCTATAAATCCATTGGGTTTATAATCATGGTTAGCCATATGCAACCATGGTCCAATGTCACATTGTGGCAAAGATTGTCTCAATATGAAAATCAACCATGGTCAATTGTCGCATTATGGCAAATATTGTCTCAATATGAAAATCAACCATGGTAAAACATGGTCAACAATATCTATTTTAAGCTTTATAATATTTATCTTAGGGTTTATATATCTTGGGTTTATAATATTTATCCCTTGGGTTTAATATTATTCACTTGGCTTTTTAGTATTAGTCCCTACTGTTTATTATTCCCTTGGGTTTATTAATCTAAGTATTCATATTCCTAGGGTATAATATTTTTCATAGGGTCTAAAATATTAATCTTTGGTTGTAATATAAATCCATTGGGTTTATATTCATGGTCAACCATGGTCCAAGATCACATTGTGACAAAGATTTTCTCAAAATGAAAATCAACCATGGTCCAATGTCGCATTGTTACGAAGATTGTTTCCATATGAAAATCAATCATGGTCAACCATGGTCATAGATGGTCCAATGTCACATTGTGACAAAAATTGTCTCAATATGAAAATCACCCATCGTCTACCATGATTGTTTTAAGGTTTATAATATTTATCTGAGGGCTTATATACCTTGAGTTTATATTATTGATTTTTTGGGTTAAAAATTAATTCCTTTGGTTTATAATGTCTTCGATTTTTAGTATAAATCTTTTAGATTTATTATTTTCCAATAATAATTTTAAATATAGTATTATTATTATTATTATTTATTTTTTCATGTGTGGTTCACTGATACCCATCGTCATTGGGTAGCCGCTATGTCCATAGTAAGAACTAGGTAGATCAACCCTCAACGTGATAACACCCCTCGACCTATTTATTGACCTGACCCCAAGGCCTTTCGGGAATTGACCCTGTGATCTCCCAATTGGCGAAACACTGATTTGACCAGTAAAACTAACTCTTAGGGCTGAGTATTATTATTAATTAAATGTATTTATTAAATATAAATATATTAATAAAATGTTATTTTATTCTTAATTATTTTTTTATTATGAAATGATATTCTATTTTGTACTTTTGAATGATTATATAAAATTAGTTGATTGATTTCTATTATACTACTTATTACAATTTATTATTTTATTATTTATTATATTTTTTTTTTTAATTTCTATTTTTCGATAATATAATTTATTTTTAATTAATTATCAGCGTTTTTTTATTACCTATTATTAATAATTATTATTGAATTACTTTTTTTTTTAAATATTAAGTATAATTATTAATATATTTTTATTTTTTTTTTAGTATTATTCTTTAAAATATTTATGTATTTTATTTATTTTTATTAAAATATTTGTTATTATTAATATTTTTATAATAATTATATTAATAGTATCAATATTCATGAGTAAGATAATTATTATTTTTTAACAAAAGCTTTTTGGTAGAAATTACATAAGAGAAATTATTGGTCTATGAGTTTGAACCAACAAGTGTGGTTCATCATCGAGACCAGATGAAGAGGCAGAGTATGGCAAGACTTAAATATAGAGCAATGTAGAGACCATAATTTCAAGTATGGACTATTTTTGGAAAATATATATAATTATGATATTAAATTATTATTTTTTAAACAAATGTTATTAAGTAACGACTATATTAAAAGGCTATTTTTGAAAAATAATACTTAAATTATGATATTAATTTATACTAAAAGGAGTTAAGAACAAATAGGAGGATAAAATATTTAAGAAAACCTGAAGAATCAAGAATATAAACTCTAATGAAGAGAAAGCACATATCTTAAGTGTTTTCTTTACTAATGGTAATAGTAGACACCAATGTTGATCTGAAAATCACTCGTGAATGATCTCAGTTAATAAATGAAGGTATTACAGACTCATGTGCTAGGGTGTGTCTATGTTATTTTAAGCAATGGATCGACAACATTGTGAGATACACAGACACTTGAAATAGTAAGAGAAACACAATAAACAAATACATAACACAACAAATTTAATAAGGAGTTCACCCAATCCTCCTGGGCTACGTCTCTTGGTCCAGCCTTTAGTGGTGGCCTTTTTTAATGTGTCTTAAAGCATAGATTTTACAATATGGAGCTCAATTTGAGTCTCACTTATCAGATGATTATCAGTAGGGTGGTACTTGGATTCCCCAAACCTCTAGAGTACACAGACTCCCCCTTACTGGATCTCGACCTCAACTGGTCTCAATGGTATGAGCCCAATTTGGTACTTAATACCGAACAGGTATACACAGAGGAGTTTCTTGAACCTCTCAAGCCCTCTCTAGAGTTCACAGACTCTCGGACTCTCTCTGTCTTCATTTGCTTGATGCTGCCTTTGCTCTACAGGTCAACTCAACTTCTTTGTTCTCTGAAATTCGCTTCTTTCTCTACTTTTGTCCCCCGTGCACTTTGTCTGTTCATGGCTTAAAGCCAATATGCTCCTTGACTGTTCGTTTTTGCTTCTCGGCTCTCTGGATCACCTGCCTCTATCCACTGGAATTCCCTGCTCTGCATCATCATCGCTATGTAATGCTGCACATAGAGATGGCCACTTGTCGCCTTACGGATTGAGTGTCAGTTTTCCTTTGAACGGTCATTATTTCTATTACTCAAAGATTTGCCCACGAAACTGATCCTTCTGCCAGCTCATCGGTCATGCCGAACCTCAAATCTTTACGTGCCTCAATCTATTTTCCCATCAAATCCGGTCATCCATTGGGTTAATTCTCCACCGTTGATCTGGAGCCTCAAGATCCTACAGTCTCTGTTTATATCACGCGGGTAAGTTGCTTGACCGTTACTCACATGATGTAAGCTGTTTTCTCTCTCATCCGTTGGATACACATCGCCCAATGTATGGCATCGTGCTAAACTTAGCAAAACCCACTTACCACTCGAAGTGCACGCAATATCCTACTGGTTTTGGGCACAAGACCCGCCTCTGACGGTTTCCGCACGGTTTTCCTATTTTCCTCGTGACCGAGTGCTCGAGGCTTTCCTTCTCGGAGGATTTTTTCTTCGCGCTAATCGCGTATCAAAAACTGAATCTGTTTCTGGATCTAGGCTTCCGATTGCCAATTTGCATTCATGCGCGCTCTCCATGGGCCAACGGTCAGCGTGCTTTAACCGAGGGTCCTCGTTGTTCTGTGCAGGACACAATTATCGTTGTCTAGAGGTCATTTCTGATACTTGTTATTCATAAGATTTGATCTGACATAATTTTGAAACAGTCATGAGAAATGTTTAAGGATCCAATTCGGATCACGGCCTTCCCACTAAAAAGGCTTTCAGACCACCAAAAGTTGGTTTTCAAGCATTGACTAAGTGAGGGTATAGCTGTCTCACTTGTCTAATCTCTATCCATTTTGCACTGCTTGGCTTTGAACCCTTGAGTCCAATCCTGAGGTACTCAATATCTCCCCTACGCATCATCCTCACCTTCCTGTCCATAATTGTCTCTTCCTGCAATTAATTGAGATATTCAGGTAACAAATCATCAATAGAAAGCAATTGACTTTGTTCTTTGGGATCTTCGATTAATAAAGGTTCAAATAGTCTCAAGATATCTGCATTAACGACTGAGTATATGGGCATGTAAGCTGGTAAATCAATTCGAAAAGCATTCTCACCAATATTCTCAAGTATCTTGAAAGGTTCATACCTTATTGGCTTCAGCTTTTTACCTTCACCTTGCATTCTGTCTTTCGTGATATACAGCCAGACTTGATCACCAACTTGGAAACTATGCTGCATCTGATGCTTGTCATGTCTTGCCTTGTATTTGGCTTGGCTATTTTCCAGTTGTTCCTGTACTGCCTGGTGAATCTCTTGGATTTTTTTAATGAACTTGGTTGCCTTGTCCACATCACTGTGTCCATCAACTAGTATGTCTTTACCAAAGACAAAATCCAAGGGAGACCTTGGTGTGAAACCAAAATAGGTCTCAAAAAGAGATCTCTATGTAGAAGAATGTTTTGCTCGGTTGTAAGCATGTTGCACATAACAAAAATGTTCATCCCAAAGTTTGGGATGCTTGCTGCAATAGCCTCTGAGCAACTGGATCACTGTCTTGTTGACTACTTCTGTCTGGCCATCTGTCTGTGGATGAAAGGCTGTGCTTTTCTTCAGTTTGGTGTCCATCAGTTCCCAGAGACTCGACCAAAACTTCCCAACAAATCGGGTGTCTCGATCAGATACAATGGAAGTGGGTAATCCAAAATGAACCCATACATGCTGAAAGAACAACTTCGCAGTTTGTTCAGCAGTAATCTATTTATTACAAGGTATCAAAATACACATTTTGCTAAACCTATCCACAACAACATATAAATAGCCATGACCCTTCCTAGATTTAGGCAGTCCTCCAACGAAGTCCACAGAAACACTTTCCCAAGGATGAGAAGGAACTGGTAGTGGAGTGTACAAGCCTAGTTTTTAATTGTTGGGCTTGCTTTTAGCACACATGGTACACCCTCTTACATATCTAGAAACTGTCTCGTTCATTTTTGGCTAGTAACAAAATCTTTGCAAGTGTTTTACTTACCCTGATATTAGAGAAGTGTGTGCTTCCCGAATTATCTTTACTCTTTCAGTTTACGGAATGCATAGCTTTCGACAATGATACAAGAGTTGGTCCTTAATGTGATAAACCAATTCTGCTACTCGTTTTCCTTGACTTAAAGTTGCATATACATCTTTGAAATCTATATCTTGAGCATATTGTTCAATGTAGCTCTCATGTAGTACTGAATTATGGTTAAGTATATAGTAGATGCATTTATAGTAGGTCTAGATAACATATCTGCAACTTTATTGTGTATGCCCTTTTTATATCTGATGACTAAATGAAACTGTTGTAGAAAACCCATCCATCTATAGTGTCTTAATTGCTGCAACTTAGTTTAGGAGTGTAGATATTGAAGTGGTTGATTATTAGTATGTATGACTGTCTCTTTTCCCATTAAGTAATGTTTCCACTTTTTCACACTCTCTACTAATGCATACAATTCTTTATCATATGTTGGATAGTTAACTACTACATAATTAAATGTCTTCGAATGATAACATATGGGTTTAACATGATGTATCAACACTGCTCCCATGGCATAGTCATTGGCATCTGTTTGGATCTCAAATGGTCTTTGAAGATCTGGCAGTGCTAGTACTGGTGTTGTACTAATATTTTCTTTCAAGGTGTCGAAGGCTTTCTATTGTTTGCCTCCCCACTGAAACACCTTGTTCAATCTTGTTAAAGCATGTAAGGGAGTTGCAATTGAGGAAAAGTTACAAATGAACTTTCTCCAATATTGTGTTGCTCCTAAGAAGCTTTTCACTTCTGTAGCAGATTTGGGTTTAGGCCAGTTTATAATGACTGCAACTTTAGAGGGATATATCTTCAATTCACCACCCCCTACTATATGTCCCAAATAATTCAAAGATGTTTTGCCAAATTCACATTTTGAGAGTTTAACATAATTTTTTTCTCTTTTCAAAACATCTAGTGTTTGTTTAACATGCTTTAAATGTTCTTCCCATTTTTGCTAAATATAAGAATATCATCGAGATATACAATAACAAAATCATAAAGAAAAGGTATAACTACATCATTCATTATTCTCATGAAAGTAGCAGGAGCATTAGTTAAGCCAAAAGGCATAACTAGTCACTCGTACAATCCCTGCTCTGTTTTGAAGGTAGACTTCCATGCATCTTGTTCTGCAACTCTGACCTGATGATATCCACTATGCAAGTCTAGCTTGGAAAAATAAACAACTTCCTTTAACTAATCTAATAGATCATCTATGCGAGGAAGGGGATAATGATTTTTTATTGTTATCTTATTCAGTGCTCGGTAATCAATGCACATTCTCCATGAGCCATCTTTCTTTCTCACCAAAACGATTGGTGACCCACATGGTGATGTGCTAAGTCTGATGAACCCCTTCTCGAGCAACTCCTGTACCTGCTTCTTGATTTCTGCATTCTCTAAAACAGACAACATGTACATCCCAATGTTAGGCAATGGAGTATCCTGCTGCAAATTAATATCATGCAATATTTCCTTTTTGGGTGGCAGACCTTTAAGTTCATGAAACAAGACATCATACTCTGAAATAAATTTTTCTAAATTAGCTTGTTGTTTAGCATCACAACCCTCAAATACATCGGTTTTATCAGGTTCCTTTTCCTTTACATCCATCAGTAAAAATTGTTTGCATGAATTTACAATTCATTTCCTCTACCCTGAGTTTATGAGATTATAATTATTCTTGAGCTTATGTTCTCTTACAAAGTATTCGATTCCATATTTAACAAGTACATACTTGTTCTCAGCAATATAGAAAATAACTTTTCTTTCATACAAGTAAGGACTTCCTAAAACAATTCCACATATATCTAGAGGAATTATATCTAACTCAACCTCATCTATAAATGTTGATCCAAAAGAAAACTTAAGTTTACATTGTCTAGTCACTTGTAGTTGTGCTTTATCACTTAACCAACCTAATGGGTATGGTTTCTTGTGAGGTGTAGTCAGTAATCCCAACTTCTTTACAATTGCTTCAGAAATTAAATTTACTTGTGAGACACTATCAAACAAAGTATTAATCTTCTGATGTTTGGAAACCACTCGAATATGAAAAAGCTCATGCCTTTTTCTCTCATTTTCTTCATCATTAGTAGATTGTGCAGAATTACTAGTAGATGCTTCAAAATTTTTACCTCTTATACTTGCGGCTGCAATGGTTGTTTCATCTCCTGAGTCCGACCCCAAATGTTTTTGAATAGCTGCAACAGTCTTCTTCTTCTTGCCCTCAAACTTCGTAGGTCTTAGCTCCGGATGCAGAATCCAAGAGTGCTCATCATCATGCCCATCCTTTTTAAAGTGAGTGCATGAATACTTTGTCTTTTGTGCAGTATTGGCCTTCCTTTCTTTCCATTTTTGTTTTCTTTTCTCGTTATTCTTGCTTGCAATGGGTTTGAATGATCCCCCAACTTCTTGGTGCCCATTCTTTCCTCTAGCTTCTGGATGCGTAGCTTGAACCGATACCTCATCTATACTAGTGGGATTAAACATGAGGATAGTGTGCCTCATGTAGCTGCGTAAACCCCCTATGTACTTCAACAGAGTCTCATGTGAGTCTAATGAAATTCCTAAAATCAAAGCTCTCTTCCTAAATTCTTGAGTGTAACCCTGTACACTTTTCCCTTTCAATTGGCGAAGAGTTTTCCAACTTATCATGGCTTGTTGCATCTAAGCTAGTGCATAGAACTGTTTTTTGATTACATAAACAAATTCGGTCCAGACAGAAAGAATCTTACCATGTTTCTTCATGTTGGCTTCTGTCCTGCATTCCCGCCATACGAAGGCGGTGCCTCCGAGGCATAGGCTGGCTAGCTGAATCTTACTCTTGTCTGAGTTAATACTCTGTACTCTGCAATACACATCAATTTGTCTGACCCAATTATCCAGCTTCTCTACATTCAACTCTCCATCATATATTGGTAAATCAAATTTAACATCTAATTTAATCAAAGATGCCTTCTTTTTATGTTCAAGGCTATTAGGAGGTGTGAGAAAACTTTCTTCTTTTCCTTGGCCTTTTGAGTGGTAATGGAGGAGAGATTCTTCTTCTCCTTTATCTTTTTTGGAGCCTGATGAATCCTTATCTTTATGTTTCCTAAAGTTCTTATACATTTCCTCTACCATGGACCTCATGGCTAGGAAACTATTGATAAATTGAGGGTCTAGCCCCAAGGGACTTTCTTCTTACATTTTCTTCTGAGGATAGACTCTTCCAATCTCCAGGTTAGTTTTGATCAGCTCTCCTTCTCCTAATTTAAGCTTTGATCTAGTTAGCATTCAACAGCAAAATTTAGTACAAGCTTGTCTAACCTTAAACAACTTAGGAGCTCTGATACCTCTTGATTTGAAAATCACTCGTGAATGATCTCAGTTAATAAATGAAGGTATTACAGACTCATGTGCTAGGGTGTGTCTATGTTATTTTAGGCAACGGATCGGTAAGATTGTGAGATACACAGACACTTGAAACAGTAAGAGAAACACAATAAGAAAATACAGAACATAACAAATTTAATAAGGAATTCACCCAATCCTCCTGGGCTACGTATCCTAGTCCAGCATTTAGTGGTGGCCTTTTTTATTGTGTCTTAAAGCAGATATTTTACAATAAGGAACTCAATTTCAGTTTCACTTAACATATGATGATCAGTAAGGTGGTACTTGGATTCCCCAAGCCTCTAGAGTACATAGACTCCCCCTTACTAGATCTCGACCTCAACTGGTCTCAATGTTATGGGCCCAATTTGGTACTTAATACCAGACAGGTATACACAAAGGAGTTTCCTGAACCTCTCAAGCCCTCTCTGGAGTCCACAGGCTCTCGGACTCTCTATATTTGTCTACTCAATGTTGCCTTTGCTCTATAGGTCAGCTCGACCTCTTTGTTCTCTGCAATTTGCTTCTTTCTCTACTTTTGCCCCCCCTTCTCTTTATCTGTTCATGGCTTAAAGCTAATCTGCTCCTTGACTATTCGTTTCTGCTTCCTGGCTCTCTAGATTGCCTACCTCTGTTCGTTAGAATTCCCTTGCTCTACGTCATCATCGTTGTGTAAAACTGCACAGAGAGGTGGCTTCTTGTTGCCTTACGGACTGAGTGTCAGTTTTTTTTTGAACGGTCGTTATTTCCGTTACTCCATGATTTTCCCACGAAACTGATCCTTCTACTAGCTCATTGGTCATGCCGCACCTCAAATATTTACGTGCCTCAGTCTATTTTCCCGTCGAATCCGGTCATCCATCGGGTTAATTCTCCGTCGTTGATCTGGAGCCTCCAGATCCTACGGTCTCCATTTATATCGCGCGGGTAAGTTGCTTGACTGTTACTCACTTGATGTAAGCAGTTTTCTCTCTCATTCACTGGACACGCGTCACCTAGTGTATGGCATTGCGCTGAACTCGGCCAAACCCTCTTACCGCTCGAAGTGCACGTAATATCCTACCGATTTTGGGCGCGAGACCTGCCTCTAACGATTTCTGTGCGTTTTTTCCATTTTCCACGTGACTAAGCGCGTGGGGCTTTCCTTCTCTAAGGGTTTTGTCCTGCAATATGCTTTGCACTAATCGTGTATCAGAAACTGCCTTTGTTCCTGGATCTGGGCTTCCGATTACCAATTTGCGTCCATGCGCGGTCTCCATGGGCCAACGGTCAACGCACTTTGACCAAGGGTCCTCGTTGTTCTGTGGAGGACACAATTTCCATTGTCCATAGGTCATTTCTGATACTTGTTATTCATAAGATTTGATGTGACATAATTTTGAAACAGTCATGAAAAATGTTTAAGGATCCAATTCGGATTAAATGTACTAAGGCTTTCCTCATTGCTAAAAAAGGTCCTAGTGCTAAGAATGATACCAATGATCCATTTTCTTGTGCTCATATTGCTTTTATCTAAGGGACCACTCACAAGATTGCAAAGGTCCTAAGGAAGCATAAGGTGGCTTCAACCTTTAGGCCTTTAAATGATCTCCCTTAGATTTGTAAAAGGCCTCGTGGACCCCATTAATATGAAGGGTCTTTACATTATCCCATGCTCTTGTGGGACTCCCTACATTGGTGAGACTAGTCGCTCGATTAATCAAAGGATTCGTGAGCATGCCACTAACATGAAGCATGGCAGGACCGAGTCCTCTTCTTTGGTAGAGCATGCAAATAAATCTAAGCATCACATCTACATTGAGGAGGCCCAAGTCGTTGCTAGGGTTAGTCATTTCCATCATCATAAATTGAGGGAGGTCCTAGAAATTGAAAAATGGTTGAATAATTTGAATAAAGACAACAGTTGGATTATTAGTAGAAGTTGGGTACCTGTCCTATCCTCCTAGGTTTTCAGGTTTCTATTTTTCATTTATTCTGTTTGTTTATTTATATGTGTAGGTATTGGTGTCATTTTATAGTATTTATTGTTGGTTTATTCTTCATTATAGTTTATATTCTTGATCCTTCGGGATTTCTTAAGTATTTTATCATCTTATTTGTTCTTAACTCCTTTTAGTATTCTTGTTATTTGTTTAATGGGCCTCAA
>APFE030546075.1:57370-67851 GCA_000404065.3 Pinus taeda
TTTATTTTATTTATTTTGCATTAATTATTTTTATTTTAGTTTATTCTATTACTATATATTTTTTTTAATCTGATCTTCTCTTCTTTTTATAAATTTTGACTTCCTTCTTTGTTTGGAGTTTGACTTTGATTTTTTTTATTAGTTACTTGAAATTATGGTCTCTACATAGCTCTCTATTTAAGCCTTTCCTATGGTCTCCCTCTTCTCTTTTATGTGATTTCTACCAAAAAAAAATTCTTCATTCATTTTGGGTCATGGAAATCAGAAATTATTATTTATTTTATTAATTATAATAGTATTAATATTTATTACTAAGATAATTATGTAATTCATATTATTAAATTGTAATAATATTATTAATTTGATTTTTTAATATTATAATATTTCATATTAATTTTAATATGATATAGTTTATAGGTTTTTCTTAACATTTCCTAGTTAATTTTAATCAAACATTCAAACAAAGATTTAAAAAACTTGAATTTAAAAATAGTTTAATTCTACATAATTAAAATTCTCCTTTAAATGTTGACTCTATGTATATATTAAAAATATATTTTAAACAACAAAACAAAAGATCTTGATACTGAATTTTATTGAATTCTGGTGATTTTAGTAATTCTAGGGATTTTAGTAAATTCCAGTTATAAAAATTATCTCTTTAAATTAAACTTATTAATATGATTAAACTAATAATATAAAACTTAAATTTCTCATGCAATACTATTTGGCTCAACCCAACCTTCGCCGAATTTATTCCCTCCGTCATGTGGTGAATTCCTCTGCTACACATCTGTGAAGTAACGGTTTATGCGGGCTGTATGACACTCAAATCCCAAGAATAGGCGTGCCAAGCTTTTGACGAAGAAGCAACGACCTCCAACAAAATAAAAACTATAAAAAGGAGTATTCGATATCAAGCCAATGTACATAATGTTATCTTATTAATCTGAAATATTTTCAAAATTTCATGGATATGTTTTCATGCATGTAAGTCAAGTGAATTGTTTGTTTTGGAAATTTGATGATATAATTGAAGTGAGTTGTTTAATTTTTATATTATTATAAAATTTATAATTCAAATTCATAAACATGCATATTTGAAGTAAGTTTACTTTTTAGTGTAATTGGATTGATTTTCAAAACAATCTGCTAATTTAATTAATTTTAATTAAAATATAAGTAAATCAACTAAAGTACAGCTTAAATCCACTAAAGAGTTTTAATTCATCCACTACTTTACAATTATTCCAGGCATAGCTGATCTATATGAGATTCCAATATTGAAATAGCTCGCTCCAGAGGCTTTCAGCCAAGCGACCATACTCGCTGCATATTCTGGAAAATAAATAATGGCTCGGGGCCTGTCATTGGATTTAATCATGTTCTTCAGATTCCTTCGTAGTTGTCACCGAATCATTCTCACAAAGTTTGGCAGGGAGTCCCGTGTTCGATTCGCAACAATGCGAAGACTACTTTGCATAAGACGGTCAAAGATGGAAAGCTAGGATATAAATTCAACTGGAAGAGAAGTTACCGTGGAAGAGGGGAGGATTTTCAGGCGTAGCCGAGGAATTGAAAGGTAAAGGAGGATGGAGAACGTCCTCTTCATTTCCTTGTAACATTTGGACAACCCTCGTCATACAAGGACGATCTCTGGAGTTATACTGAATGCACCACAATCCAACTTTTGCGAGTTTCCTCGCCTTCTCCTCATCTGCAGCTTCTATTTCCCCACCTCTCAATCTCATCCCCAACTGGCCGCTATCAATCAGCTTGAAGGCCCACTCAGGGAAGTATAACTGACTGGACCGGTTTACCTGGACATCGATATTCTTTCTGCCCCCAACAATCTCTAGCAACAACATTCCGAAACTATAAACGTCTGATTTACCAGTAACAGGGCCCATATCTCTCGACCACACCTCTGGCGCGACATATCCCGGCGTCCCTCTCGGCACCGTGATCGAAATATGGTCGTCTCCCTTGCCACAAAGTTTTGCGAGACCAAAATCAGCGACTTTAGGGGTGAAGTCGGCATCCAGCAATATATTTTGAGGTTTGATGTCGAAGTGTATGATGCGTTTTTCGCAATCTTGGTGTAAATATGCGATTCCGCGAGCCACACCCAAAGCAATTGAATGCAATTGCTCCAAACTTAAAATTTGCCCATTCTCTCTTCTGGCAAATATAAACTTCTCTAGAGATCCATTCACCATGTATTCATAGACCAGTGCGCTTGTACAGCTTTCGAAGCAATATCCCAACAGTCGAACCAAATTGATGTGATGGACCCGTCCAATTGTGGTGACTTCATTCATGAATTGGGTTTGACTTTGCCTATGGCTATCAAGAAGCTTAACAGCCATTAAAGCGCCGTTCCAAAGCTTTCCCTTGTACACCACCCCATAACCTCCTTCTCCCAACTTTTCCGCAAAATTGTTCGTGATCTTCTTAAGGTCTAAGAGTGAATATCTGATTGGCATTGGCGCTTCATAAGCATAATCCTGTAGGAATTTCTCAACCTTTGTAGTAGAGCTATCAAGAGGATGGCTTCTCTTCTTGGCATAAGACGTTAAGAACAGCGATACTATTGCTATCAGCCCAACTCCACCAAAGATGCAACCTGCAGTAGAATGGAGAGATTGGTACGAATTTGACCCCATGAGAATACTGGAAATTAACAAGATACAACTTAAGAGTGATTTTCAATTTGAAGAAATCATAGTTTTATGAGTGGACATTAACCGCAGCTAATCCAATGAAGCAACCTGCGGTGGAATGAAGATATTGATCTATGAATGCGATTATCGGCAAATGCCCAAGAGAATAACAGAAACCAATTCTCGGTAGCGATAAGGCGGAGAAACAGAAGAGGAAGAAATAATAAATTTACCTATTATTTTAATGGCTTTGTTTTGAGGACCATTACTGGAAGAATTCATATCTGCTTTGTTTCGAGGACCATAGCTAGAAGGATTCATATCTGCATCTAATAAGATTGCTTCCAGTTCAGATGTACATCTATTGATATTAATGTTGAAATCTTTAAAATGACGGGAATGAAGATGAGCCCTATAACACCTTCAATTCATAATACTTTAAATAAACTAGCGGTTGTAAGTGGTTTTGTGGAAATTTAAGATAAAGCATACCATGGCCAGGGCATTTGTCAGTACTGGGTCCATCGTTGCAATAGCAAACGAACTGAGGAGGCGCAGTTGAAACCGAAGTGTTGTAACCGCATATTCCATGACTCCCCTCACATGAAGCACACCTTTCATATTGGAGTCCAACTGCAAGTGGTTGTATTAGTACCGCATAAACTGGTACTTGTTCCATAGAACACGCCGAAGCCGAATTCTCCTTCTTGTACGCGTAATAGACACTACTACTAGCACTACATTTCGGGAGAGATAAGTGATCTTGTTCCTTACATTTGTACACAGATAGGGTAAGGTTCACTGTAGCCGTAAATGTGAAGACCGTGCCTGCAAATTCTAAAGACTGTATCCGACTATTTTTGCTATCATTCAAGAATTGACAATTCTGACCTCTGGTAATAACTAATTTAGGAGGCAGAAACATTAGTATTGTGTAATTCCGGCCACGAATCGGGATAACAAAACTAGAGTTCTGCACACAGTTGATCTGGAAGCTAGGGTGGCCGCATCCACAGCTTCCTACACCGAGAGGATAATGTATATGCGCAGTCCCGCATTTACTATTATTTTGACAATACTGATATCGCGCGTCCAAGCTTAAGGAGCAGGGGAATAGAGAGGCACAGCCGAGAGTAGCGATAAGGAAGAAGAGGTATTGAGGCAGTGAATGAAGGCGGCGTTGAGATGAACAGATGATTCGATGAGCAGAAAACGAGATGATAGGCATCGAATACGCGTTCCGAAGACAAAAATGATAACGAACTGCAACAGAGTGAGCTAGGTATTCTTAGATGATAGTAATTCTTAAATAATTCAAGAACGTCTCTTAAATTCTTAAATAGTTCAGACTTTAAATTAGTTTTTAGCAAAACATCAAATAATTTAATCTAGTTCCATCGCTTCTCGTCTCTTCTCGTCCCTTCCCGGTCCCTTCTCGTGGGGCTTACACGGCGGGACGGATTCGGAAATTTTTAGCACGAAGACAATTATTATTGATAATTCTTTTGGAAAATTAACATCAAGGCGAAGACTTTGAGGTCGGGAACAGCAGTTTCCCTGAATGTAACGACTTGGTGATCATGGAGTCGCCAGTGAATATAACAGAGATGGTAGACCGACACGATAACCAATACTCATATGAATGGTATTTCCAGGGCTCAGGCTTTCTCATCCACCTACATGTGGATAACAGTATTCGAAGTATAAATATCGGTAGACTTTGCTAATACGTCCAAATATTCAAAATATGAAAAGTCTAAGTTAGGACGTAAGAATCACGTTTCCTCAATCTAATATCAAAATGTTGAAAACTAGCTTAACAGTATTCGAATTATAAATATCGGTAGACTACTAGACTTTGCTAATACGTCCAAATATTCAAAATATGAAAAGTCTAAGTTAGGACGTAAGAATCACGTTTCCTCAATCTAATATCAAAATGTTGAAAAGTAGCTGCACGCCACATGGATGTAGACATCATAAGCTGTTTATACTGAAAAACAAAGTAAATAAACCAAAGAAACAGCGAAAAGAGTGCAGATTAGAAAGAAAGAAATAAGATTTTGGTAAACCATGAGCAAAGGCTTCCTTATTCAAGTCTATAGATGAACTTCTAGAAAAAAGAAACGGTAGATTTGGTAGATTTGTTATATGCAGTATTTTACTTTGTGAAAATTTAAAAAATAATAATAATAATAATAATAAAAAATTGATTAAATTATAATGGCCATTAGAAAGAAAGAAATAAGATTTTGGTAAATCATGAGTAAATGCTTCCTTATTCAAGTCTATAGATGAACTTCTAGAAAAAAGAAACAGTAGATTTGGTAGATTTGTTATATGCAGTATTTTACTTTGTGAAAATTTAAAAAATAATAATAATAAGAAGAAGTAAAAATTGATTAAATTATAATGGCCACAATAGTTACAATTAGCTGAAATTTGGTAATTTTTTTTCCAAAAAATCTGGAAGGAGTGTTTGAAACTAGTTTTGAGAGTGGAAAAGGATCTAACGCCATGAAAAACGCCTAGGACACCTAAAATCTTGAAGCTTTACAGCTTAAACTGAATTTACAAAAAATTCTTACAAAATAAAAGAGGCCTCCACAGTTTTCTGATCAAATTTGAAGCCTCAACAATTAGAATTTTATTTCAGATTATTTTTATTATTAATTATGTTAGTAGGCATGTTTATTTCATAATAGGCTTTTCAAAATTTTAATTTAATTATATGGATGGTAAAGATTTAATCTCCATGGAATTTGTCTAAATATTCATAATAATACTCACAATCAAGGGTTAATAGTTATGTCCAAATTAGTTATCCACTTTTAATTAACTTATCTCAAATTAACTAATTAAAGAAAATGTCATCTCAACACATGTCATATTGGGTATGTGGCATTGATAAGCCATAGTATTGTAACAAAACTATTTAAAAGTGTAAAGTAAGAGTGAATATCCATGGTTAAGAATTTTGTTTAACTCATATTAATTGTTTTTATAGTTAATAATAATAACTTAAAATAAAGTTATGATTTAGTTATTTTTTATGATTTTTTAATAATGTGGACTATGTGAAATATATCAAGGTAAGTGTTGTAATTCTTATCATGAACTCATGCCTATTGGCATTTACAAGCTATTTAGCTTATATGGTTACAATAGTCCTTATTCATTCTTATTTTACGGTAAAAAATATTAACATTTTAATAGTTTTTGTAACAATACCAAAATCATGATTTATCAATATCATATACTCAAAAGGCCATAATTCGCTAATATTTGACATGACATTGCTAGATTCATTCTTATTATAGTATGAAAATTCTTAACATGTGAATAGGTTTTGCTACAATACCATGGGCCAATATCATGGTTTATCAATGCCACATATTCAAATTCTATAATTCATTTGAACTTAAAATTTGATGTGTGATATTAGGTTGTGTTAGTGAGATGACATTATGTATGGGTTGAAGTAGTGTACTACACAGGTGGGGTGGTCTATAACCGGTCCTCAGGCAGTGGGTTTCTTAATCTCAAATTTGGATTTGAGTCAAAAAGTATTTTGCTTAAGTTATCAACTTAAATAGTATCTTCGCAAAATCTTCCGAAATCTTGGAACAATTAGTGTCAAATCAAAGAAATAGTATCTACAACACAACATTACTATGGAAATCTCAATGGAAAGTTTTGAACATAAAAATTGAAAACCTAAGAGTTTGGAGGAATACACAATTACTACACAACAATCACACTGTTCCTATTCATTTTCCCTTTCTTAAGGAACTCAAGAGATGATCTTGTCATCTCAACTCCATTACAATAGTTAGAGAATTATAACCATAGGGTCAGTGAGGTTTGAATACACTAAGATAACAATTAGAAAGAAGGTACATTATTGGTGTTCAGATTTGCAATGCTCACTAGCATTCTTAGCTCCTAAATTTGTACCTACAAACATTCTTAGAGCATATTTAGAAACTTCTCCTCTAGTCAATGTATTTGAAAAATTCATCCCCTACATTCTTCCCAACATTCTTCCAATAGTGTATGCCTTCTTAATTCCCAGCCTTGTTAGGAACATGGCCATGTATTAGTATACATTTCCATTACTTTTGTGCACTTTTCCAACACTTGCTGCAAGCATGTAGTTCCATGCATGGATATGGACCAACACTTCATGGTATGTGTTGAGATTTTTTTTTTTAATGTAGCTTGTAATTGTTCACTTGGTTAGAATCGACGGAAGATTGGGGATCTGGAATCCGATCAGTAAAAAATGAACAATTTCACTGAAGCTTATCTCAACGAGACTAACAAACTCGATGGGACCAATTATACCAATTGGAAATTCAAGCTACAGACGTTACTTGAGGGATCCAGTGCATGGTCGATCAACAACAACGATGAGGAGAAGCCAACCATTTTAGCAGGTGGTACGAAAACACTAATACATGATTGGGATAAAAGGGAAAATAAGACGAAAGTCTTATTGAAGATGCATGTTAAAGACAACATTATCCCACATATCAAAGACTGTAAATCATCCAATGAGATATGGACTACACTCAAGAACCTTTACTAGACGCAGAACACCAATCACGTCTTGTCGCTAAAAGGCAGGTTGTTTTCCATGAGGATGTAGAAGAATGAATCTGTTGCAAGATTCATTGCACGGGTTAAGGACCAAAAGAACATATTGGGTGACATCGAGGAGAAAGTGTCTAATTCTGATCTTATCGCAATGACAATGAACAAGATGAAGGATGAATACCATATGTTCATCACAGTGTTTTCTACAAGTTTCAAAACCCATGCATTTGAAGAGCTAAAAGGGATCCTGATACAGGAGAAAAAGTGCGACAAACTTTGAGACCACAAAGTAACGATCTTGCTCCGATGGCAAAGAAGAAGCCATACAAAGCGAAACAACAAAAGGGACAGTAAGGCTGTGGCGTTCTTTAGAAGATACCATTTAGAGGTATGTCTCTGAGTAACAATGGTAACAAATATGACATTAAATGTTTTTATTGTGGGAAAATTGGTCATTTAGCTAATTTTTGTTTTAAGAGATAGAGAAAGGAGGCTATAAATAAATAGAGAAATCACACAGGGCTGATGAAGGTCACAGTCACGATCTTCGATTATTTGTAGTTGATTATGCTCTTTCAGCTATTGAGGAGGATGAGGCCGAAACATGGTTCGTAGATTCAGGTGCCTCATCACATATGACAATCGAAAATTTTGAAGAAACTACTTGTGGAGCTAACATTTATCTAGGTGATGACAGAGCCACGATTTCCTGCACCGAAAGGATACCGTATCTTGAAAGTCCCAAATTTGTTGAAATTGTAATTTCAACTGCAATGACAGTTGAACAGCAGCAGCATGCTTTACTTCAGAAAAACCATGCAGTTTTCTTTCTGCGATACGATCATGTCGCAAATCGCATCCTTATACCCCTTGCCTCATTTTGTTTCCCTTTGTTTTCTGCGATTGCGACCCTGCGATGCGATCGCAGATCGCAGATCGCAACTTTCGCCCATTGCACATTAAGCCCTCCATTTTGTATCCGCCGATTGCAACACTGTGATATGATATCATCGCACATCGCACATCGCCGCTTCTCACCTCGTCTCATCCTCCCGATAATGTTTTGCGATGCGATCCCGCTGCTCATCTGCAGATCCGACGGCTATGATTTGTTCTCGGTTTGAGTACACCTCCACCATGCCTCATTTATGGTTTAACCTACCTTTGTGTTCCTAAGGAAGAAAGAAGGCTGTGCGCCATTACTGCTCACCAACAGCATTAAAGAAGAAGAATGGCTGAGAACAAGAAGGATGCGCCTCGAGCAGGTAAGTGCATTAAAAGGAGTATGGTTTCTTGCGTATTCCACTGCATCCAACTCCTGCAGGTCAACAGAGTACCAGAAAAGGCCAGTTTTGTCAGCAGACTGTATCAGAGGCCCATAACATTTTGTAAATGCAGTTGGTGTCCATTTTTGACCCCCTCACGCATAACCCGAAAGATATATAGTTTTTGTTTTTTTTTCAGGAGTAGAGATTGTAGAGATTGTAGAAACTGACGAGAGGTAATGCACAGCAGTGTAGAGAAGTTTTTTTCTTGTGGAACTGAAGCGTTCCTGTGTAATCCCTCTGATAGAGGAAGACTAATCTTTTGTAACAGCAGTGTTTTAATGAATACAAGTTTTATGTGTGTTTCTGAAACTCTGTCTGCAGCAAACAAATTTTAGTTTTCGATGTGTTAAGATCCTGTGTAAAGAAACAGAGCATCATTCTCTGTTCGTTTTGTTTGGAATTACCAGAAATTCCCAACAATTGGTATCAGAGCTTGTCCAGGCTCTTTGAAAGGCGTTAAAGAAGCTGAAGGAAGGTTCCTTTTGTTGCAGCAGCTTCTCCAGCAGAGTGAAGTCTCAGTCAAAGATCCAAGTATTTCTCAAGTTAATTTTTGTGTTGCTGCTAAAGAAACAGTGAGTTATTTTAAAAAAACACAGTCAAGTATTAGAAGCATAGTTTAGAGTGCTAGAATGGCCAGCACCAGCACTAGCATGGGTATGTTTAATACTCAAATCCCACAGTTTAATGGGAAAAACTATGACTATTGGGCAATAACCATGAGATCCCTGTTTGCTTCTCAAGATTTATGGGAATTAGTTGAATATGGGTTTGAAGAACGAGCAGATGAAAATGAGTTTAACAGATTAACTCAGGCATAGAAAGATCTATTGAAGAGCAATAGGAAGAAGGATTCCAAAGCCCTAGTATTTTTATATCAAGCAATGTATGAAAGTGTGTTTCCAAGGATAGCAGCAGCCAAGACATCCAAAGAAGCATGGCAAACTTTCAAGACAGCCTATCAAGGCATGGGCAAAGTGAAAACAGCAAAACTACAGTTGCTGAGGAGAGATTTTGAGAACCTGTGCATGAAGGAGTCAGACAATATTGACTCATTCTTCACACATGTGATTGGTTTGGTCACACAGATAAGGTCTCATGGAGAGATTCTTGAAGAAAAGAGGAGTGTGGCGAAACTATTGAGAGTCCTACCCTCAAAGTTTGATGTGATTGACACCACCATAAAAGAGACAAAGGATCTCTCAAACTTTTCAGTTGATGAACTTCATGCATCACTAATAACACATGAGCAGAGGTTGAGTAGAAATGAAAACTCATCTCTAGAGCAAGCCTTCAAGACCCAGATGTCCTTTGGAAGAGGAAGCAGTCAAGGCAGAGGAAATAAGAGAGGAAGAGGCAGAAGCCAAAACAGAGGTGGAAGGAACAGCCCAGCAAATGCTCAAGGAAGAGGCAACAATCCAAATTAGAACCAAGGCCAAGGCAGCAGCCAACAAAGAGGTCTACATCATCCTCAAGGACAGAGGTATGAAAAATCCAATGTCCAATGTTATTACTGCAAAAAATATGGGCACTATGCCAGTGAATGTAGGAAGAAACAACATGATATGTGTAATAGACCAAATGCCAATGTCACTAGAGAAAACATTAGTCAAGATAATGTGTTGTTAGCTTGTAACATGGCTAAAACAAACAGTGAAGACTTGTGGTTTTTAGACTCAGGTTGCAGCGACCATATGACAGGAAACATAGCCTTGTTTTCTGCTTTAGATCAAAACGTGAAATCAGAAGTTACACTTGGGACTAATAGCAAAATTTCTGTTATGGGAAAATGAGAAGTCAAAATATTTACAAAGAAGGGTGAAAAGAAAACCATAGCAGATGTCTACTATGTCCCTGGAATGAGATGTAACCTCTTGAGTATTGGACAGCTTGT
>APFE030546076.1:28824-49882 GCA_000404065.3 Pinus taeda
TCTCCTACCGCAAGATACAGCTACTTGTTTGTTTTACTGTCTTGGAGAGTTAATTACTCCCTACTCCAAGACACTAGCCTAAGCTATGTTGGTGTATTAGAGCCCTAGAAACAAAAAATTTTCTAGATTGATTTTACTTTAAGCGTCATTTTTATTGGTTTTTGATTAAGTCAAGAGGTGATGGAGATGAAACTTGTGGTGTAAAGACTCGACTCAAAATCACTATAAAAATGCACTTAAGATGAGTAAGAAAGCTTTTCTCTTCAATGAACTTCTAGCTATGAAAGAGTTGGAGAATGCAAATGCTTGTAAACGCAAATCTTTCTTAACAAACAAATCAAAAGAAGAGTATTTGTTCCAATGCACTCAAAACGAGACAACTAGTTATTTTGCACAAAAATTTCCTTTTTCCTTCGAATGTTCAAATGCTACGAAAAAAAATCTTTTTCAAAAGAGATTTTTATATTTTATAAAACATTTAAAACTATAACTAAAGAAAATCTTGAGAAAACTATGAATAAAGCAAACTTAAGATCTACAAACTATGAAAACCTATTTGAAGTAAAAGCTCACAAAATGTCTTTTCGAGGATGTTTTACTTGGCTATAAGAAAACCAAGGACCAATTTGTCCAGAATCACAAATAAGTCAAGAACAACCAATTTTGTTTTCTTTTTGAAAATGAAAAACCAAACTTTCAATCAAAATCTTTTCGAATTTTTGTAAAGAGAAAACTAAGAGAGGATTCCTCAACAAGGGGAGATTTCATAAATGGTCAGACTCATAAGAAGGCTGGTAGACACTAAGGTGATCTGAAGTCCCTACAGCTTCTAAGCTCAGAGCCACTACACAACCAAATCGAAAACAAACCCAACAAGCAAAACTCCTAGGAATTTCACCTAAAACCCTAACACCAATGAAATTAAACCAAGGAAAGCTTTCAACAAGTCACATGTAGGTATGGGCAAAGGATAACAACTACTAAATCAACATAAAACTAATTTAAAGAGTAAAATTCAAAATTTTCAAAATTTTAGCAGGGTACGCAGGTTCAGAGTTTACACAGCTGCGTGTACGCTCTGTGCGCAAAGTAAAAGTGCGTACAAGTACGCACTGTGGTACAAGCATAGACTGCGGACTTCGACTAAAGTAATGAAAAGTAAAAAATAAACCTAGATCCACTAAATCTACCCAAGTCCACACACAACAAGCCAAAAATAGAAACAAAAAGGCAAGTTTCTCAGGTCAAAGAAAAAGGAGGAAAACAATCAAGTCCCCAGCGGAGTCGCCATTTTGTCACGTGGAATGAGTCGATCTTGTGGACAATATAGACCTTCCTAGAATCTAAAGAAGACCTAATGACAAGCAAACAAACCAGACACTATCTTTCTCTAAATGTGCTTTTATAAATAATGGCAAACAAGTGTGTTTAAGGCCTACCTTATGTCCAACGCAAGTTTGGGGATGCCTTCGCTCCTTTGATCCAAATGAGTTCCTTTGTCGCGAACCTGCAAACACAAACAAGGCAAACAAATTAAATATCACCTGAAAACCAGTATTATAAAACATATTCAACATGAAAGTCAAGGAGTCCATGAAACAAATAAAATGAGATACTTGTTGAGAAAAATGAGCTTGATTGTATTAATTCAAAAGGAGAAGAACCTTACAACCTTTGCCTTGACGCTGTACAAGCTCCTCCCAGGGTCCAACAAGAAGTCTCCTCTACTTTGACAAGTTTCACTCACTCCCCAATGAAGCCCAAAAGGTATGTGATCTCTCCTCTTAAGCTCAACTAGGAAGTCTTGATTTCACCAGAATTTACCCTCAAAATGTTCAGCTTCTAACCTCTATAGAAACTAACCCAATCCCTCAATTTATAGTGCAATGGAGGGAAGTTACTAGGTCCTCCTTCAAAGGGATAGAATCCTCCTTCAAAGGGATGGCTCCTCCTAACAAGGGATTAGCTCCTTCTCTTTTGGGATGCATGAACAACCTTGGAGCGAACAATCCACATCAAAATTCCTTCTAGAATCATCTAGAATTAACCCAAACTGAGTTCTTTAAGATAAAAATTGCGCCTTTTGACTTTCACAGGGGTATGCACCCTCCCCTTTACAGATAGAGCGTATAAGTATGCAGGTAATATGAACAAAGGGTGTGGGCCCACAGGCAAAAGTGAGAGAAAGTGCGGAACCAGAGTTACATTGTTTTTTGATGTCTTTCTCTCATTTCTAAAGCTTATTTTGAAGAGCCGAGGTCTGAGACTTGCTTAGGAGGACAATACAAGTGATGATAGACCCATACTGACTGTAAATAATCAAGGTGACGATATTTTTGTGTAACACTACACATTGTTCTTTAAGCTTTCACCTCCTTAGATCTTCCCTTTGTTTCATTCAGTTTAGAGAAGATGCACAAACATGGGATTGCTGTCCATAATGCCTAGGCTTTCTTGTCCCAACATCAAAGCAATTAAATGTTGATTTCATGGACTTCATTTATGCTAAGAAATCGCACCAACATCCATAATCAAAGAGGAATTCTGGTCATGGCCATGGATTTCCTCGAGCCTTCCAAGGGTTTTCATGTAATGAACATGTTTCAGAGCGGCACCTATTCCAGAAAACCAATTGGTAAGGAGGCTTTAAAAGTCCACTTGTCATATTATGGCATATTTTATTTCAAATTTAAAACCAAAAACATCACTATAATTGGCTAGTATTGGGCGTTGGCTAGTATTGGCTAAGTCATTAAAGTGAATGCACCTCTAATTACAAGCTTTCATTAGGTTGTGACAAGAAACATTTGCAAGCCTCTTCCTTGGCGTGCTAAGGAATATATCTATCTCTGGAACCTATGGGGCATTACCTTGGGTATTTTTCTTTACCTCATCCCTCAGTCTACATTCTGTGATTTGAAGTCCCAATTACCTAGAAAGAAAGGTTTACCATGAAAGGAAGAACATAAAGAATGCTCATTATGGCACCTTGTGCCTCCACATATCACCTAATGAAACCAGATTCAGACCCAGAATGATTGAAACAATGCATATGATACACCCACTCAAATCTAAATTCTTTGTGTTAAGAACACTCAAGGGTATTTATTCCCAAATAGTTAATCAACAAGTTTCTCTAAAATGGTACCAATGTTTGTCATTTTAAGTCATATTACTTGGAATTACAAGAGTTTATAACCAATCAACAATAATGATATTTTTCTTAAGCGTTCACATGTCAACAACACAAATGTGTGTACATGTATGTTTCTTCATTTATTTACAATGGAGTTATTACCTTGATCAAGCAATGAAGCGTCTGATGTATCCTTGCCACTTATAAAGCTCTGCCTATATAGCTCAACATTGTATCAATCAAAGTTCTAATTGCAAATATTTGATGCAAAATGAAACACTTTTCAATTTAGTAGTCTTTTATTCTATGCATCCTTGAAATTGGTTTCAAGTGGGTCTGGAGCACATTTTTGGAAACCAGAAACCACCTTTGAAATGTTTCTAGAATGTTGTGTATCTTTTACATTAAAAAAAAATATTTTAACAATGTCCAAAAAAAATTCCCACTAACCCTAACATATAAAAACAAAAGCCTTGATGGTGAAAAAACTATCACAAAAGAGAGGGCAGACTCATACCCTTACAAAATAGAGAAGAAAACCAACCAAATAAAGCACTTTAACAAGGTTTATTGTGAAACTTTTCCACAACAAGAGGAAAAAAGTCACATTCCCAAAATTTAGCCTTTTTCTAATAATTATCTTCCTTTTCTCATATACCCTTCAATAATGTGGGTGAGTGGGAAACATATCATATCCCTTCTTCAGTAATATAATGTAGTTTTAACACTGAGTCAGCTAGCCTATACCATCTTTTCAATGTTTTGACCATTACATGACATTAAGGACACCATCAGGTCCTTTATCACTCAAAAATTGAAGATGTAGGACCTACGAAGCTACTTAGACCTTTAAAAAAGGGCCAAAATCAGTGAATTCATCCCCCTCAATGTAAATTCCCTAAGTTTCACCTACAACTAGTTGCCACCAGAATCACTGGTTTTGCTTCCAATGAAGATGTAGAACCTATGCAGTAGATTAGAACTTAAAAAAATAACCAAAATCAATAATTTCAATCCCTTTAGTGTCAATATCCTAAGTTTCACTTGCCACCAACTACCAACAAGGTCACTGGTTTTGCATCCAAAGCACTGTGGCCCACACTCGGAAAGCCTCATAAAATTTCTCCTACCAACAACTACCACCAAGGTCACTAGTTTTTCTTCCAAAATAGTGTGACCCAAACTGGACAAGCATCAAAACCCACATGGCAACATGTAGACAACCAAAGTAGCAAATCACACACAAGGCTACCTTTCTTTCAAGCTTTTTGGCAGGAGGCAACTTAGAAGGTTGCATGAAGGATGGTGGGGCCTCCCAAGCCCAAAACTCTATAAAGCATACACTCAGGGAATCCATTAAACAACTTTTGGAGAGAGCATCAATTTGTTACTTGGTTGTAGAAAGAACCTTTAGCTACAAGATTGTGTGAAAAAATTGCTAGGAGAACTTAAGTGGTTGACCCTCTTTGACTCCTACCAAAGGAAGGAATATTGTTGGTTGAATAATGTGGAAGACCTCTCTCTCTTTATCAATAGAATCTCTACTTTCCTACCTGTGGTACATTACCTTGAGTATTTGGTTGCACCTCATCCCTCAGCCTACGTCCAGTGATGTTGTTAAATTTTCATTTATAGACAATTCATTTATAGTTGAATCTCCTCATGATGGTTGTTGATTCTCTTTCAAATTTAGGATTGGTTGTAGAGAACCTTATTTTGAACCAACACTTCTATTATCTAGTGTTAAGCCTGAGCATATTTTCATTTGAAAGTAGTTTTGTATAAACTCTTCCTTATGATGCCCCTGTTGCAGTTTAACTCGGACTTCAAAAATTCATTTCGAAAGTTCCTCAGACTTCAAAAATGCATTTATAAAGTTGGATGTCCAGTCAATTTATTTAAAATTAGTCATTAATTCAACATAGTCAAGACATGTTTGAAAATTAGGGAGAATCAAAGCCATGTAGATTTTTATTCTGAACTACTGATTTAAATTCTATAAAAAGAATGATTACTATTACAATATTGATTTCAGTTTGTTTTCTTGAATTGACAGTTTTTGGACATTTCTTTTTCTACCTTCAGAGGTAATTATCCTTCCTTGCAAAGGATTGTTTTCTAGATGACTCTATTTTCTTCCAAAGGACAAGTTATTATTTTCATGGTTTCCTATCTTCAAAAGGTGTCAAGATAAGAATTTTGTCAAGATGGTTGACTACTGCTCTTTTTGAAATTCTTGTTTGTGTATGTTGTAGATGCTTCAAGAGGTCCTCTAACTATGATCCTTCTCTTTCTTTAGGGACACTTCTTTGATAGCTTAAAACTCCTGAGTTGAATGAATTCAAAGGTCTTTCAATTCATTCAAACAATCCATCACATGATCCACAAGCCTTCTTCAAGATGTGACTTAAACTTTGAACTACTAGTAAAATTTTCTTGGACTCATGAACTTCTCTTATTTCAATTTTCGACTCTTTGAAATATCTTTGTACCTTCGCCTTGTGGTTTGTTGATTATTCTTAGGAATATAATTTACTACTCTTTCAGTTCTGAGCTCTCCTTCACGTTATGACTGTTTGTGTAGGGCTCCTTGTAACAATGCCCAAAATTTCAAATGATAGAACCTTAATAAAAATTTAAACTGTGTGTAAGTATTTTAAATTAGAATACAGTATACTAAAACCTTACAAAAGGTAATCATATATTAACGTCCCAACTATATGTACTAACACTCCATGCAGATTACTTGGCTTAGTGCACCAGATTAGAATCATTAATTAATCACAAAATACATATATACATTTTCCGACGTCTGTTGCTTTCCCATATTTTTTAATCCAATCTCTCATTTTCTACAATGCTAAGAAGACTACCTGATGTGTGCTTCTCGAAATTCTTTCAATGTTTTAGAACCTTGGTCCTCTTGTATGGTATTGTGGTCTTGTTTCCTATTGATTCAGCTCTAGACCAAGCCCTTGAACAATTCCCAAATTCTCAGATTGTTTGTTTGATGGCTCCTGAGATTTATGTACTTCGAACTTCTCAAAAACTCTTAAATTTATGCATAAGTCTTTGATCTCAGATTCTCATGTATAGGACTTTGATCTCATGTTTAGCTGACTGTGTTCAATGTAATTTGCACAAAAATGATTTAGAGTAGGTATTTTTCTAGCTTGGCTTCCTTGGAAACTTCCTCTCGTCCTTCAACGGTATGGTAATCTTCAGCTGCCTTATGACTGACCTTACCTCTGATACCATGTTGAAAAATCAATGTATGTAGATATTAGGGTTTTTATTCCTCTTTTTTGATAATTACCTGTGATATGTGATAGTTTCGTCTACTTCTTTATTATGTTGACATTCATCAAGCAATTACCAAATAAAAAATACATGAAGATCACAAAAATAAGACACACAAGATGTGGGCAATTAGGCAGGGAAAAGCCCCTCTCCTAAGGAAAAACCTAGTTAAGCCTTTCTTCTCTAATAGAACCAAGTAAAAGTGATAAAATCCAATACCTTTTGACCAAGTCAAATACCTCCTCCAATCACCAAGTCAACCCTGTTTTCAAATAGATAAACTATGCCAAATTCAACAAGAGTCAACACCCTTCAGATTTGCTCCAATTGGAATTTCTGCCTCCTACAATTCAAAATTCCAGACCTCTAGTCATTGCAGAAATTATGGCCCCTGCAACTTGCCTAGAATCCATAGAAAATTCGCATGTGTGAAAGAGAGATGCCCAAAACTTTGATTTTTTTTCTTCCTTTGACTTTTCATTTTTGTCCTTGACTTTACACTTGTTTTTCTTATTACTTCACTATAGATCAAACTTGTGGATGTATAGATTCCAAATAGGTTGAATTATCCTTCTATTTATATTGCTTCCAGAGGGTCAAATTGCCCCAAAGAAGGAAGACTTCATCAAGGCAGGGCCAACCTAGTGAGGAGGTGAAATATGACTGTTTTGACTAAAAATTATTGGATTCCTTGAGCTCCAAGATATTTTGTGTGATAAGACAATGGTAAACACATTTCAAATAACAAAGTGATCAAATTTTATCAGATCCCTCACATTCTGGAAGATCCAGCGATGGTTGTTTTATGAGAATGGATGGTGGTCAACATGTTTCATAAGGAAATATGGTTAGTGGATAGTGGAGTGACTATTGAAAAAGTAAAAGTTCATATGTTGACACATGTATATGGAAAACTATTTTGGATTTTTTTGAGTGTTGAAACTACTTTATAATACCACTAGTTTTGTCTAAAAAGGGTGATGTCTAACTTGACCTTATACACAATTATTTCCTACTAATGATTTCATTTATGTTGCACATATTACTAAGTGTAATTTCCCATGAATGAATATTTCATTGTTTGATGTAGGTATGATCGACTATGTTAGCTAAAGCTTAAGTCATAAAAAATTTCTCCATCATTATTCTTCGAGGCAAAGGGCATCGAGAGAAGCTTGGTGAAAGGAAAGTTTGGTATATTGAATCCTTTCCAAACATGTAAGTAATTATAAAGTTAGACTAATTTTTGAGAGTGTTTTAATGACAAAAATATTAATCTAAGGTTAATTTGGTTTTAAATAAAAAATTCTCAAACTTAGGTTCATTGTTTAAAATCTCACTGAGATAATGTTATTTTTCTTCATAGAGATAATGTTATTTTTCTTTATTTTATTGAAAAACATGAGGATCCACCTAGAACCTTTTTGACACTAGTTCAAATTCATTTTTAGACATAGCTCACAATGATCACATTTTTACCAGCACGGTTCCTAATGTCAATTCGAAATGTCTATTGCTTCTAATTGATGCATTTTTTCCTTTTTGTCTCAGGGAGATTGTCATGCTACCTTCAACTTTACAACAACTATGGATGTTCTAGTTATATTTATTTCTCAAAATAATGGATGGGTGATTAGTATCCCATCTTTAGAATAGTTCAAAAGCACCCTACATATTTAATAAGTTTGTATGCATATTTGTTTCTAATATTATTCTCTCTTCTGCAAGAACCTTCTGATTTGATTTTCTATCTGTTACATATTTGTTGGCAATTTCCAGGTGATGGTGTAGTTGCTAGAGTACAAGGTTATGGGATAATAAGCATTTGTGTAGACTGGAATGATGCACTTTCTATGTACTCTACAACCCATTATCCTTTCCCTTAGATAAAGGTATCATGAAATACTTAAATAAACTACCATACTTGAATAAAATGTCAAAAATCAGACCATGATGAGTAGATTTTGTACTGTAACTCATCTAATAACTATAGATCATTAAATTTGAAAAACACCAATCATAATTTTTGTTAGGGGTTCCCTAACCAACAAACACATACTGCTACTAAAATAAAATAGCAAACATGGACTCCTGAACATGCAAAATAACATCTTTACTTTTCTATTAAATATGAAAATAGAAATCGAAAGCAACAGCTCCAAACTCATTCTTTAACCTCAAAATTGTGCACCTGCTTTTCTTTTGTAAACTAGGAATAAAAGAGGTACAATCAATTTGAATGAATGCGCAACATCACCTCTACTAGGTGTAAGAACTCCTAATCCTAGTGAACCTGGCTGCAAAGATAATCGAATCAAAAGGGGAGTGTGCTCTCCTAGCGATTTGCGATTTTCATTAAATTGAGAAACCTCATGCATGTGTGCCCCTTCTATATCAAGGAACTGTGCAATATATTTGTGCATGCAAAACTAATTAAGCCAAAACAATGATTTAGAACTTATTAGTGATCACGACACAAATTTTTGGTTGTTAGAGTTAGAATCTCAACTTACTAGATTCCCACAGCTCTGAATTACACTTGAGATTTTGAACTCTTAGAAAAATAATGTCATCTTGTATGACACTCAGGTTATTGGATGATTTAAGTCAGGGAATGCATTTATATCTTAAAATTACCCACTCAGCTTGGTGGTACAATTTCATGTTTTCCTAGTAAAATGATCTTGTCAATAAGTCATAAGATTGCATAGTTAGATACAAGGACTCTTATCCAATGGGTTTTCTGGAGTTTAGAGCTCTATACTTGAGCTTATTGATATGTTTCCAAGTTGAATTCCAACTATTGGATGTTTAACCGAAGCAGATTGATGTGTCATCAAGGTTCATGGTCATACTAGTTGTCTGCTTCTACTTGTATATGTCCTCCATTTCATCAAAGATTCATTTCATCAGATATTATGTCCCATATTGGACTTGTGGCTACTAAATGGCCTTACTAACATACTGTTCTGAGAAAATCCAGGGAAGCAGAGTTTGGTTGAGGGTGCTTATACATGTTTTTACATCTTTGGCTCTATGTTAGATGCTTGGATTAGTGACAACGAGACAAATGTTTGGTTGTTAGAGTTAGATTATTAGCTTACCAGATTCCCACAGCTTTGATTTATGTTTGAGATTCTGAACTCTTAGAAAAATAATGCCATCTTGTATGGCACTCATCTTATTCATTGATTTAAGTCAGGGAGCGCATTCATATCTTAAAATTATCCACTCAGCTTGGTGGTATAGTTTTGTATTGTCCTAGTAAAATGGTCTTGTCCATAAGCCATAAGATTGCATAGTTAGATACAAAGACTCTTATCCAATGGGTCGTCTGGCCTTTAGAGCTCTATGCTTGAACTTATCGATATGTTTCCAAGTTGAATACCACCTCTTGGATGTTTAGCCAAAGCATATTGATATGTCATCAAGGTTCATGGTCATACTAATTGTCTACTTCTACTTGTATGTGTCCTCCATTTCATCAAAGATTCATTTCATCAAAACATTTGTCCCATATCAGACTTGTGTCTAGTAAATGGCCTTACTAACATTCTGTTCTAGGAAAATCCTGAAACTGTGAGAAGAGCATGTAATCATGTGTTCTCTTCTTCTCCTCTTTAATTGTACCCAAGGTTCACATTGGATTTCCATGTTCAAGTGAGTCCTATGACCTTTATCTTCCTCTATTTTTCATGCCAAACTGTGAGTGAGAATAGAGAAAATTTTCTCCTAGAAGTCAAATAGGATTTCCTCCTGATGTGACAAATTCTGCATCTTAGACCCCTCCTGTCGCCAATGGTTATTCTATTTTGGTAGTTGAAACTTTATTGAATCATTCTATGCACACACAATATTTCCCTCTAGACTTGGAAACTATTTTGCTATGTAGTGCTACTCCTTTCTCTTGGTACGGATATTTCAGTTGTAAGTCACTCTAAGGAAGTGGATTGAGTTAGCTTTGGGCATTAACCTGGCCTTAATACAGATTTGCTAAATGGCCTTACTAACATACTATTATGGGAAAATCCAGCTAAGCAGAGTTTGGTTGATGGTGCTCATACATGTTTGTACATCTTTGGCTCTACATTAGATGCTTGGATTAGTGAGAATGACACAAATTTTTGGTTGTTAGAGTTAGAATCTAAGCTTTCTAGATTCCCACAGCTTTTACTTATGTTTGAGATTATGAACTCTTAGAAAAATAATGTCATCTTGTATGACACTCATCTTATTCAATGATTTAAGTCAGGGAGTGCATTCATATCTTAAAATTATCCACTTAGATTGGTAGTATAGTTTCATGTTGTCCTAGTAAAATGGTCTTGTCCATAAGTCATAAGATTGCATAGTTATATACAAAGACTCTTATCCAATGGGTCATCTAGCCTTTAGAGCTCTATGCTTGAGCTTATTGATATGTTGCCAAGTTGAATGCCAACTCTTGGATTTTTAGCCGAAGTAGATTGATGTGTCATCAAGGTTCATGGTCATACTAATTGTTTGCTTTTACTTGTATGTGTCCTCTATTTCATGAAAGATTAATTTCATCAAAAAGTCAGTCCCATATCAGACTTGTGGCTAGTAAATGGCCTTACTAACGTATTGTTCCAGGAAAATCTTGAAACTGTGAGAAGAGCATGTAATCATGTGCTCTCTTCTTCTCCTCTTTCATTTTACCCAAGGTTCACATTGGATTTTCATGTTCAAGTGAGTCTTATGACCTTTCTCTTCCTCTGTTTTTCATTCCAAACTATGGATGAGCATAGAGAAATTTTTCTTCTTGAAGTCAAATAGGATTTCCTCCTCATGCGATAAAGTCTGCATCTTAGACCCTTCCTGTCGCCACTGGTTATTCTATTTTGGTATTTGAAACTTTATTGAGTCATTCTATGCACACGTAGTATTTGCCTTTGGACTTGGAGACTGGTTTGCTATGTAGTGCTACTCCTTTCTCTTGGTACGAATATTTCAGTTGTAAGTCACTCTACGGAAGTAGATTGAGTTAGTTTTGGGCATTAACCTTGCCCTAATACAGATATGCTAAATGGCCTTACTAACATATTGTTTTGGGAAAATCTAGCTAAGTAGAGTTTGATTGATGGTGCTCATACATGTTTGTACATCTTTAGCTCTACGTTAGATGCTTGGATTAGTGACAACGAGACAAATTTTTGGTTGTTAGAGTTAGAATCTCAGCTTACTAGATTCCCACATCTTTGACTTATGTTTGAGATTCTGAACTCTTAGAAAAATAATGTCATCTTGTATGATACTCATCTTATTCGATGATTTAAGTCAGGAAGTGCATTTATATCTTAAAATTATCCACTCAGCTTGGTGGTATAGTTTCATGTTGTCCTTGTAAAATGGTCTTGTCCATAAGTCATAAGATTGCATGGTTAGATACAAAGACTCTTATCCAATGGGTCTTCTTACCTTTAGAGCTCTATGCTTGAGCTTATTGATATGTTTCCAAGTTGAATGCCAACTCTTGGATGTTTAGCCGAAGCAGATTGATGTGTCATCAAGGTTCATAGTCATACTAATTGTTTGCTTCTAGTTGTATGTTTCCTCCATTTCATCAAAGATTCATTTCATCAAAAATTCTATCCCATATAGGACTTGTGGCTAGTACATTGACTTACTAGCATACTATTCTAGGAAAATCCTGAAACTATGAGAAGAGCATGTAATCATGTGCTCTCTCCTTCTCCTCTTTCATTTTACCCAAGGTTCAAATTGGATTTCCATGTTCAAGTGAGTCCTATGACCTTTCTCTTCATCTGTTTTTCATGCCAAACTGTGGATGAGAATAGAGAAGAATTTCCCCTGAAAGTCAGATAGGATTTCCTCCTCATGTGACAAATTTTGCATCTTAGACCCCTCTTGTCACCACTGGTTATTCTATTTTGGTAGTTGAAACTTTATTGAATCATTCTATGCACAATTTATAGTTGCCTCTAGACTTGGAGTCTATTTTGATTTGTAGTGCTACTCCTTTCTCTTGGTACAAATATTTCAGTTGTAAGTCACTCTAAGGAAGTGAATTGAGTTAGTTTTTGGCATTAACCTTGCCCTAATACAGATCTTCTAAATGACCTTACTAACATACTGTTCTAGGAAAATCCAGCTAGGCAGAGTTTGGTTGATGGTGCTCATACATGTTTGTACATATTTGGCTCTACGTTAGATGCTTGGATTAGTGACAACGAGACAAATTTTTGGTTGTTAGAGATAGAATCTTAGCTTACTAGATTCCCACAGCTTTGACTTAGTTTGAGATTCTGAACTCTTAGAAAAATAATGTCATCTTCTATGACACTCATCTTATTTGATGATTTAAGTCAGAGAGTGCATTCATATCTTAAAATTATCCACTTAGCTTGGTGGTATAGTTTCATGTTATCCTAGTAAAATTGTCTTGTCCATAAGTCATAAGATTGCATATATGGATACAAAGACTCTTATACGATGGGGCGTCTGGCCTTTAGAGCTCTATGCTTGAGCTTATTGATATGTTGCCAAGTTGAATGCGAACTGTTGGATGTTTAGCCAATGTAGATTGATGTTTCATCAAGGTTCATGTCCATACTAGTTGTCTGCATCTACTTGTATGTGTCCTCCATTTCATCAAAATTTCTATCCCATATCAGACTTGTGGCTAGTAAATGGCCTTACTAACATATTGTTCTAGGAAAATCCTAAAACTGTGAGAAGAGCATGTAATCATTTGCTCTCTTCTTCTCCTCTTTCATTTTACCCAAGGTTCACATTGGGTTTTAATGTTCATGTGAGTCCTATGACCTTTCTCTTCCTCTATTTTTCATTCCAAACTGTGGATGAGAATAGAGAAAATTTTCTCCTGGAAGTCAAATAGGATTTCCTCCTCATGCGACAAATTATACATCTTAGACCCCTCCTGTCACCACTAGTTATTCTATTTTGGTAGTTGAAACTTTATTGAATCATTTGATGCATATGAAATATTTGCCTCTGGACTTGGACATTGTTTTGCTTTGTAGTGTTACTCCTTTCTCTTGGTATGGATATTTTAGTTGTAAGTCACTCTAAGGAAGTGGATTGAGTTAGTTTTGGGCATTAAACTTGCCTTAATATAGATCTGTTGAATCGAGTTTAGAAATTTGAACTTATAGCATGGGCTATCTAGAATACTGGGCCCTTTGCTCAATTTTGGTTGTGATCTTAGAAGTCTCGTATTCTTGCAAATGTTTCCTTAGACCAGTTTTTAGCTAGCTGCCCTCCTCCACATTCTTGTGAGTTACTTGTGATTCATCTACCACAGTGTCTATTAAAGGCTGCCTTTCATCTCGCTTGATGATATTTGGCTCTTCTTTGAATGAATTTGATCTTTGATATCATCTATCAGCAAGTGTGTTTGAGACTTTACTGGCACTAGTGCTATGATCTAATGTTTTGTGCTATTAGAAATGCCATTGTATAACCTTCTAAGTGTGCTGGTCTCTTTTAACCCTTTGGATGAAGGTTTGTTGGAATTATTCCTGGGTCATTGCTTCTTTAAAGGCTTGATACTTGTGGGGATGCATTTGGTTCTAATTCCACCACTTTCCTCTTTATTTGATCTCTCACAAAAATCTGACTTGGAGCTTCTGTGCGCATTGTAGGAAGCACATCTCTTTAAAGTGGGTTCTCCTCCTTTAGCTTCTTTTTTAGTTTTAGTATCAACAATGCTACAGCTAAAATTCTCTTTATCTTCAAGTATAACTTGTGCAAAGTGTGTATCATCAAGCATACATTCTATCTCATTTCCAACTGTAACCCCCTTGACACTAGCTGGCCTAGACAGAACTACACCAGATTGTGATCGAGATTCATGAAAAGAAACCTATGACTTGAAGTGAGAAACCATAAAAAAATTATGATCTTTGATAGCAATTGAACCACAAGATATCAATTGTATGAGGATAGTGGAGGCTCTGATTTTTGTAGGCATAAAATAGGTCTCTCCTTCAACAAATTGACATCTTTAAGTGTGTGCCTTGCCGTTGGATTTCATTTTGGAATCTGTACTCTTTGGAGAATTTCTTGAAGAAGATGGAGGAGATACCCCACCTCCACTCAACTCTGTGGGAATCTATTCTTCATGTTGGTTCTCCTTGGATTGAGTCAAACTTGAGTTACATTATTCTTCTTCCTCTTCTTTAGTAGAGACTGCTTTGGTACACATGACTCTTCTTTCTTCTGTTTATGCTATCTCTTTTTTGGGTAATTGTGTCTTTGAGTTAATGTTTTCTTTCCTTCTTTAGTGTTAGAATTATCTCTTTTATTAGTAGTTGGATTGACAACAAGTGGCATAAAATATTATTCCTATCGCATCTACAACTTGGTAAGTGAAGCAAGGCATATGAGAAGATTATCATTAAGGAAACACACAAAGAAATTGAAATACAAACCAACCGTTAAAAAACACTGATATTTTAAATAGAGATCCTATATTAAGGCATCCAATAAAGCTAATTTAAATATATAGGTTTATTTTAATAGTCTAGTATTTGTACAAGAAAAAATTCCGCGAAATTTTTATGGGAGAGGAAAGTCTAGAATACAGGCTAGAAATGCATCATAAATATTTTCTGGCCATTTCGTGATTTTGGTAGGCATTTTCTGCAAAATTAAAATTATTTTTATCATTAATGATGGATCCCATGATCGACCATTATTTTAAATTTTAAAGTGGAAAAAAGGATGAAGAGAAGCTCCCAAATCCTAAAATCGATGACGAATGTTTTCTAGAAAAGATAAGACTTATACATTGTAAATACACTGTAAACCCTCCATTTTTCTTCACTGATATCTTACAATGACCTTGTGAATTTTGTGAATAGGCTTCATGTTTGCACACTTTGGGAGATGATTTTGATATGCAAGGTGAGACGGATACATAGTAAGAGATGTTTTCTAAGATTTTACAGGGTTTCAGGAATCTAGACCATTAGGCTTTTTCGTTCTTGAAATTTTCCTTTTTCATAAGGATAATGGCATTTTCTTGTTTGAATGCCTCCATGTAGGAGACTTCAAGACCTTTGTAAAACATATCGAGAGAGAACTAACCTCTTGGGAGGTATGTCACAAAACTTAAGAGCTTGTAAGGAGGAAGGTTTTGATGGCATAGGTCGGTCTATGTGGGAATTTTTATCAGGGCTCCATGTTTATCTTTTACAAGATAGTACATGGATTGAGTGTTTTCAAAGAAGCATAAAGTCAAAAGATGAATGCCAATTATAAAGAACCAACATCAATTATGTTGGTCTAGGGAAAGAGTAAAAGAAGATTTGAAGCTTGATTAACCTCTTCATCAAACATCATAAAGCTGATGATTCGAGAGGGAGACAAGAAAAAGAAAAAAATGCCAGATGATTGGAGGAATTTGTCTTCATTGTTTGCTAATAATCGATCAATTTTATTAGACTTGCAAGTACTAGGCGAGTCTTAAACTGCTTTTCAATTTTGATGCGATAACCAGCGTAGAGATAAGAACCAAGTATAAAAAGTCATTAGTATCATCCAAAAATCTGATTTCATGTGGAGGAGGCTTTTCATCAGAGTTACAGTTGTATAATAATATAATTCCTTTTTACATCAATATTCAAAGCACTTTTAAGAATCTGATGAAGATCTGTAAGGTTAATATGTTGGAGAATTGGTTTACATTTCTTTGTTAATCATATTATAGTTCACGGTCCATGGTGTTTGGAATCTACATATAAATTTTGAAACTTTGTACAATAATGTATCTAAACCTTAAAGTAAATCTAAAATTCCACATTTGTCATTTTAATACTAATTATTTAGATTATTGTCTATTTTGATGTTTATGAAGTGGATTTATCATCGAATGAATTGTTTTACATTTTTTAAATTTTAGTATATTGTGAGTATATTTTCATTGTTGAGTTTTATGTTGAATCTTCCTGAGTTATCCCCAAGTCTAAGTCACACTCGTGAGGGCATGAAAACAAGGGAGTTCCAAGGTGTTCTAGTGAATGTAAGGTTCCTATGTCATGGAAAAATGTAATGCTAGTTGTGAGGTCATGATTGCTAAGGTGTGTTAGGGAATACTAGGGCATGCTAACCTATGCCAGATAGTAAAAAGACATGCCAAACAAGCTAAGATGTGCCAAGTGCTAAGGCATGCCAAGATGTACAAGGGTTCCAAGTCCCCGCCTCATCTTCTTCCATATGCTATCCACTTATGACATTTCCTTTGCAATATTTGGTGAATTTATTAGTTATAGGTCATTTATAGGTTATAAATGTCTTCATAGTTTTACTTGTAATTGAGTATTCAAATGAACATATTGATTCTTTTATACATAACTATTTTTCCCTCCACCCACTTTTCATAATTTCAATAACCATTAGGTAGGGAACTGTAGCTTCAATGTTGCTTTGCTTATTTAGAATTTATGAAGTTTCAAGGTCTAATTTTTAAAAGTATAATTTTTTAAAGGATGCTAGCTCAACGGAAGAGCACCTTCTTTACGAACAAGAGGTTGGTGGTTGGGTTCCAGCGTGCCCTGACATCCATATGGAATGACAACAATCAATTTTTGGTGACGAAGGCTCTTTTGACCATCACCAATGAGCTTTGCTGAAATTTTTCGACCCACACCAGAAATATGAAATGGTGACAATCAACGAAGGCCACCATATATACACATCAATAGTGATGACCCTCAAAGGTCTGTAACCATAAATTGTTGTTGTTGATATGAAATGGTGACGGTCATTGTCCGTCATTATAGCCATTGTTCGCGGGGGACCTTGAATGTCACCACAATACCCATACTTCTGGAAATGTGACTTTTGGTGACAATCAACGAACATCACCACATATATGCATCAATAGTGATGACCATTAAAGATTCATCACAATAAATCATTGTTGTTCATATGAAATGGTGATGGTCACTATGTGTCATTATAATCAATATTCATGACAGACCTTGAATGTCACCATAACATCTATACTTTTGGCGACACCACATTTGGTGACGTTCAATTTTTGATGACAGAGGATATGGTCCATCACCATTGCTCATATGTAATGGTGATTGTCACTATCCATCATTATAAATCATTATTGGCGATGAACTTTGAATGTCACTAGAACACCTATACTTCTGGCGACGCCATCTTTGGTGGCATTCAATTTTTTGTGACAGAGGCTATGGTCTGTCACTATTGCTCATACGAAATGGTGACGATCACTATCCGTCATTATAAATCATTATTAGTGATGGACTTTATATGTCATTACAACACCTATATTTTTGGCGATGCCACCTTTGGTGACGTTCAATTTTTGGTGACGAAAGCTTTTTTGACCATCACCAATGAGCTTATGGTGACATTTTTCACCCCTCACCAATATCCTTATTTCTTGTAGTGAAAGGTGGGAGCTATGTTTTATAGTGAAACAAAATACCTTTCCATGTTGGAGGTATCATTTTTTTCCAACAATAAACCATCATAAATATACAAAAGTCATTTTCTCCATGCCTACTACTCCAAATCATAGATACCTTCATAAACGAGACACATAAGAGCATTGGTGTTTTGAAAGATTCCACCATGAGTTTTTGTATCAAGGCAATATAGATGAAAGTGATTAAAAACCACCTCATAGCCAACATTAGGGCCAAATTCACAAGAACATTAACTTAACCTTATGCATGGAATGATATTGATTGAATATAGCATACTTGTTCTTTCGTTTATCATCTTCATAAAATTAAGGCTTATTGTTATTCTTAATTTTTTAAAGTCTTTCCTTCAACAATAATTGTACTTTCCATTGCCATTGTCTTATACTTTATTGTTTATTTTTAAAGTCTTCCTTTCTACTCTAATAGCACAACTATTGTGATAATATTAATAATATTGATTTGAACACCAATATTTATATTTAAATATTCTTGAGTCCACAATTATAACATTTAACCCCATTTATATGAGCTTATGGTGACATTTTTCACCCCTCACCAATATCCTTATTTCTTGTAGTGAAAGGTGGGACCTATGTTTTACAGTGAAACAAAATACCTTTCCATGTTGGAGGTATCATTTTTTTCCAACAATAAACCATCATAAATATACAAAAGTGATTTTCTCCATGCCTACTACTCCAAATCATAGATACCTTAATAAACGAGATACATAAGAGCATTGCTGTTTTGAAAGATTCCACCATGAGTTTTTGTATCAAGACAATATAGATGAAAGCGATCAAAAACCACCTCATAGCCAACATTAGGGCCAAATTCACAAGAACATTAACTTAACCTTATGCATGGAATGATATTGATTGAATATAGCATACTTGTTCTTTCATTTATCATATTCATAAAATTAAGGCTTATTGTTATTCTTAATTTTTTAAAGTCTTTCCTTCAACAATAATTGTACTTTCCATTGCCATTGTCTTATACTTTATTGTTTATTTTTAAAGTCTTCCTTTCTACTCTAATAGCACAACTATTGTGATAATAATAATAATATTGATTTGAACACCAATATTTATATTTAAATATTCTTGAGTCCACAATTATAACATTTAACCCCATTTATATGAGATTATGGTGACATTTTTCACCCCTCACCAATATCCTTATTTCTTGTAGTGAAAGGTGGGACCTATGTTTTACAGTGAAACAAAATACCTTTCCATGTTGGAGGTATCATTTTTTTCCAACAATAAACCATCATAAATATACAAAAGTCGTTTTCTCCATGCCTACTACTCCAAATCATAGATACCTTCATAAACGAGACACATAAGAGCATTGCTGTTTTGAAAGATTCCACCATGAGTTTTTGTATCAAGACAATATAGATGAAAGTGATTAAAAACCACCTCATAGCCAACATTAGGGCCAAATTCACAAGAACATTAACTTAACCTTATGCATGGAATGATATTGATTGAATATACCATACTTTTTCTTTCATTTATCATATTCATAAAATTAAGGCTTATTGTTATTCTTAATTTTTTAAAGTCTTTCCTTCAACAATAATTGTACTTTCCATTGCCATTGTCTTATACTTTATTGTTTATTTTTAAAGTCTTCCTTTCTACTCTAATAACACAACTATTGTGATAATATTAATAATATTGATTTGAACACCAATATTTATATTTAAATATTCTTGAGTCCACAATTATAACATTTAACCCCATTTATATGAGCTTATAGTGACATTTTTCACCCCTCACCAATATCCTTATTTCTTGTAGTGAAAGGTGGGACCTATGTTTTACAGTGAAACAAAATACCTTTCCATGTTGGAGGTATCATTTTTTTCCAACAATAAACCATCATAAATATACAAAAGTCATTTTCTCCATGCCTACTACTCCAAATCATAGATACCTTCATAAACGAAACACATAAGAGCATTGGTGTTTTGAAAGATTCCACCATGAGTTTTTGTATCAAGACAATATAGATGAAAGTGATTAAAAACCACCTCATAGCCAACATTAGAGCCAAATTCACAAGAACATTAACTTAACCTTATGCATGGAATGATATTGATTGAATATAACATACTTGTTCTTTCATTTATCATATTCATAAAATTAAGGCTTATTGTTATTCTTAATTTTTTAAAGTCTTTCCTTCAACAATAATTGTACTTTCCATTGTCATTGTCTTATACTTTATTGTTTATTTTTAAAGTCTTCTTTCTACTCTAATAACACAACTATTGTGATAATATTAATAATATTGATTTGAACACCAATATTTATATTTAAATATTCTTGAGTCCGCAATTATAACATTTAACACCATTTATATGAGTATAATTTATTCATACAATAAAAATATCTTATTCTTCAACGTTTATTTTTTAAACCTTCCCTTCGACCATAGTTCTACCTTCCATTATCATTATTTTATACTTTATTATATATTTTTAAAATTTTATTTTCTATTGTGACCATACCTTCCACTGTTCCACTCTGATAATATCACTAATATTAGTTTACACGCCAATATTTATATTTATATGATTAAGTCCACAATTACAACATAAACCTAATTTATATTATACATTCAATAATAATGAAAAACATTAAAAATAAATAAACACATCAAAAAAATGATGGTGATCACCTACTACCCACAAATTTGAAAGTAAAAATAACTATAAATTTTCAATAATAACCATTTAATTTTACTAAATTTATACACACTCTGAAACAGAAATAAATAAATAAATTAAATAAATAATATAAAACTAACATCGTACTTATAATTTGAGTCTTTTGGTATTAAATGGTTTATGCACCATTTGAAATTAAAATAGCTATATTAACTCAATACTTTTTATTTTGGAAAGTTGACGGCCTTTAATAGATGGAAAAATGCCACTATTGTAAATATTTTTTATAAAATATTTAAAAAAACAAACATTAAACTTTTCACTTGGTTGTTTTTGGTATTAAATGGAAATATGTAATTTATAATGAGGGGTTTTTTGGTTGAGCCTAGAGGAGATGTGTAAATGTGTCTGTGCTCACTTAAGAATTGACACATGTTGTTTAGGAAATATATATTCTTTAAAATAAAA
>APFE030546076.1:50242-92117 GCA_000404065.3 Pinus taeda
ATATATCATTTTTTCTGAGAAGGATCAAATTTCTCAAGGTGCAAACATTTTATTCAAGTTTTGCATTCTAAAAAAAAATTACACCCCAAG
Source organism: Pinus taeda (assembly GCA_000404065.3). NCBI lineage: Eukaryota > Viridiplantae > Streptophyta > Pinopsida > Pinales > Pinaceae > Pinus > Pinus taeda. Next base: position 50,333 of record APFE030546076.1, read on the forward strand.
AGATTTGATCCCTCTAAACTCTTGCCAGATCCATGGTTAATCCATGGTTAAAATGAATCTGTACTAGTATTACATGGAACCATACAACGTATACATAACATTTTTAAGAAACCATCATACTCCCATGTAATCTCGTCCATTAATCCTATGCAACTTTTATGCATTGAAATAACACACTACATGAAAAAAAAAAGAGATTATGTAAACATTGCAATATTTATATTTTTTAAAATAAAAGCCATCTAGTACCACGTGTTCTTCAACCATGTGCAACTCGTATACTTCAAAATGACACCTCAAAATGACGTTGATTTAGAAAAATGAAACATATATTAAGTTCATGTATTGACTAGTACAACTACATTAAAAATATTAATGTGGTTGATATAGCCGAAGGTTTCATAAATATAACAAAAAAAAGCTATTGCAACATGAAGAATGCCTTACCAATAAACATATTTACTTGATTATGGATCAACTTTAACTTGAGAGAAAAAAAAAAGAATTACACATCTTATCGTAAAATGAACTATTTTATTAAATAAATTGTTCTTATATATTAATGTCCCCATCTAATTAGAATATGAACTTATTAGACTTGGAATGATCTCAAATCCCTAGGAAATTGGTGGGCGGGAGCAACATGTAGCAAATCTCATTTAACTTGAGATAAAAAAGAAATTACACATCTTATTGTAAAATAGACCATTTTGCTAAAAAAATTGCTTATATATTAATTTCCCATCTAATTAAAATATGAACTTATTAAAATTGGAATAATCTCAACTCCCTAAGAAATTCATAGGTAGGGAGCCACGTGGCACAAATCTATTTTTTTTAATTTATTAAAAGTCAATGCAATCTAACAAACTTTGTAATGCACTACAACTTGTTGATAAGCATTGACACCAACCATATGTTGTTCATTTTCTCTTGAAAATTAATCTAGGTAATGAATTAAAAAAAAAAAATCAACAAATTCTCATGTACCTTAAGTTGAAATAAAAAAACTTCGATAAATATAAACTTATAATGTTAATTGCTAATTAGTATTAGCTATGTATTTAAAAAAATAGAAAAATGAAAATATATTTCTGTTATAAAAATAATTTATAAATTATAAATAATAAAATAGATTTAGTTTTATTTTATTTCTGATTTTATTAAATATAAATTGATTTTTTTTTTTTTTTTTAATTACACTTGGTTTTGGACACGCCAAGACTTAACGGGCCTCATACTCATGAATCTTGGGCATTGTAAGAAAATCCCAAATTTTCACCATTGAATAGAACAACTTTGAATAAAAAGGCCTCATATCATGCTAATGAATCTTGCGCATTGGTAAAAAATTCCTTAATTTTCACCATTGAATAGAACAACTTTGAATAAAATAAGTCAATAAAAATACTCTTATAACCCAAGAAAAATTAAAACTCCAAAAGCTGACATAAATTTTAGTAAAGTTTATCCAAACTTAAAAAACAGAAAAGCTCCCGGATTCGGGTGTTAATGCCGTCTTAACTGGCATTCATGCGCACTTAAGACGCATGAAGCCGCCACCTGCTGAGCAGCGTGGAGCCCCAGACATAGTTTGGAGGCGGGACGATGATCGTTATGACCATGGCACGGTGCAGGACAGCGCCATTAATGGTGAGTGGAGCCCGACGCGGCCTGAGGAGTGGTATTTACAGGAAGCAGCTCGGCAAGATTTTCATTATGCTTGCAACTGAAGTTTGGTCTGTTCGGTTTATGGTGAGTTCGATGGGTGAGATTATTTGGGAGCCCTGCCTTCGAGCTGGTCTAAGCTCGAATCGGCAGACTTTCAACTCCGTCGGCGCTCCTCGCTCCAGAATTCAGCTTTCAGGTGGGGGTAAGTGCCTTATTCACGGCAATTGCAATTTCTCTGGTTCTGTTTTAAGGTTCAGTGTTTCAATTGTTCTTTGTTTGGCCTCGCATCTCTGTTCGGCCTCGCATCTCGGTCTGTGGTCTTTGCCTGCTTTGCGGAGCATCCCCGGTTCCCTCTCCGCTTCGCTGACCATTTCAATCCTTCTCTCCACCATGAAAAGATCTGGGAAGCGTTCTCGCTCCGGAGATAAGTCGGGCAGCAGCAAACGACATGTTGCACACCCTTATTCCACCCCTCTGCTTACCACCATCAATCTGACTTCTCCTCCGGAGGATTCCCCTGCATCCAACCCAGGCCGCCATCCGATTCCCAACAGCGCCTTCCAGTCCACCCATTTCAAATTCCAGAGCAACCTGAACCGCCCCCTGGTTTCTGCCCAAATTACCATCTTGATGACGGAGGAAATCAACTAGGTTCCTCCAATAACCTGCATAAACCCCAATTCCTCCGACAACAGTGACCACTCCTTGGCCCAGTTTGCCATGGCTGCCAAGACAGAGGATGTTCCGGTAATTCAGGTCGACTCGCCTTCTCCAGTCCCTCCTCTGAGCGACTGCATCAACCTCTTCCTGGACCCCGACGCTGGCAACACAGACAAGGAGCAGGAAGGCAATGTGGAGCATGGCAAAGAAGGGCACAGCCACGATGACGCATGTCAGCCAGATGCAGAAACACAGGGGGATGACGAACGCTGAACGGTTGGCATCTATGTTTGCTTTTTTTGGTTTTTGGGCGGCCATCTCTGGTTGTTGGCTCATTTTTGAGATTCTCCAGCCGCGGTGGATGCAGTTGTCTTGGTCTCAGCTCTCTATCTCTCAGTTTCTCAGTATTCTCAGTACTCTCTTTCTCTGTTTGTCTGTAAAGCCAAGGAATTTGGCTTTCTGTTCAGTTTCTATGGATGACATTTTGGATGTAATCCCCAGCTTCTATCTGTCAGGGAATTTTTGTAACATATGGGATGCGCAGGCTTCGACAGCTGCCCCCTACTGTAAATTTACGCTTACCAGTTAATAGAAAATAGATTAGTTTTTTGCAGAGAAAAAAAAAACAAAAAAGCAAAATCAAATGCGACATAAGTGTCCTAAACCAAGACAGGCTCGTATGGGCTCGATAGATAGAGCGTCGTTTTCCAGAAGCCCATACAGGTGAGATTTAATAAATGAAATCATTAAAATAAAAATAAAAATAATCATTAAGATTATAAAATTAAATAAAATGTATCATTTAATTTAAAAGAAGTGATATAACACATCTAAAATAAAATAATAAGCAAGCTGAAAAATAGAATTGATCAGATGCTTTAAAACCTCCCAAATTCTGTTGTAATATGCATGACAGTCCTTTAGCGTAAGATATAATTGACAAGAAGAATTAAGCATCCAAAAATCTGATGCAATAGGATTTTTAATTCAAAGGTTTTCCATCTATGTTTATGGCATGCCCTTCTCATACTCCAGAAATAAATTTTCGAACTCACTGATTTTGCACTGCTATCATATTGTGGTTGTCGAGTAATTGATGTTTACAAATGGTTATAGCATTCACCCCATCATTGTCACGGATTCATCCGTCACCGCTCAGTGACAGAGACGCACAGAGACGAATTATTGTGTTCTGCGTGCTAGAAAAGCGAAAGTGAAAGTGATAGTATATATAGTATATATATATACGTAAGTGATAGTATATATATACCTAAGAGGTAGAATAAATAGTTTATAGATTAAGAAATAGAAGACTATATAAGTATAGAATAAATATATGTATCGGGGTTTTAGCAGTGCATTATATTAGATATTATATTTTGGGATTCAACTGTGTTAAGTAAGTCATTTATTTATGACCGTTTTCATGAGAGGTATTCTCGTGATTTTGAATAGTCCACTTAGCACTCATTGCATCGAGTGATGTTCAGAGGAGGTGAAGAAATGGGATTGAAAGTAGTGAAAATAAATCACATAGTGTCAATCATCACTTCTCGGAACTCTACTTGAATGGTTGATGAGGCACAATATTTGCTAAGGTTTTGCAAATGGGGTAGCAAGCTAAGTGGGTTTGATTGTGGGGAAAACTCCACAGTTAAGCATTCTTGAGCCAAAGGCGATTTGGGATGGGTGACCTCCCGGGAAAACCTGATTATCAGGTGCAAGCCCTGGAAGTGATGATTGATGCTATGTGATTTATTTTCACTAGTTTCAATCCCACTTCTTCACCACTGTGAGCATCGCCCGATGCAATGAGTGCTAAGTGGACTATTCAGAATGATGAGAAATTAGTCAGTTACTACTAATTCTCATGGAAATGGTCATAGATGAATGACTTACTTAACGCAGTTGAATCCCAAAAAATGATATCTAATATCCCCAATACTTAATTCAAAAGAGTGAAGGGAACTCTACTTGAATGGTTCATGAGGCACAATACTTGCTAAGGTTTTGCAATTCGGGTAGCAAGCTAAGTGGGCTTGATTGTGGGGAAAACTTCACAATTAAGCGCGCTTGAGCTAGAGGCGATATGGGATCGGTGACCTCCCGAGAAGTTCTGGTTACCAAGTGCAAGCCCTGGAACTGATGATTGACGCTATGTGATTTATTTTCACTAGTTTCAATCTCACTTCTTCACCGCTATGAGCATCACCCGATGCAATGAGTGCTAAGTGGACTATTCAAAATTATGAAAAATTAGCCACTTACGACTACTTCTCATGGAAATGGTCATAGATGAAAAAATGATATCTAATAAATATATGGCCTATAAAAATGGTCTTGATTATTATTATTTAACTTTAAGGTCATGTCGACTATAACTATTTTAAATTGAGTATTTTAAAAATAAAAATAAATTTTGAAATTTTATTTTCTTATGGGTTCATATAGATGAAATGACTAATTTTACGAGTTTATAAATAGAATTTGTAAATAAAAATTATTTAAAAAAAAATCTATATGCCACCAACTATCATAATAGTACACACATCAAATTTCAATATTTATAAAAAAAAAAAATTATATGTCACCATGTGTCATAATAGTACCCACATTATATCTCAATATTTATGAAGAATAGTACACATTAAATTTTAATATTTATGAAAATTTCATTTCTAAATAAGAGTGTCAAACTCAGGTTTGACTTTTAATTAATCTCTAACTATAAAAAATAATTTACAAAGTTTACTCAAGAGTTTGATATTTTTTAACAATCACATTTTATTTATGATATCTTATTTGGTGGTTTAATATAATATGATGTTTTAAATATGAAATTACTTTATATATAGATTCACTTTTATAAATAATATTAACATATATACTTAATATAAGAAAAACATCTAAAATTATTATGTCACTACATAAATAGAATATTAATGAGAAATCTTTAATAAAATATATTTTAAGCTTTACTACTAGGACTTCAATACTATTTCAACAACTACAAAAAAATCCAACAAACATGTTTGTTATTTTCTATCACTTCCAATATCAATACAAAGATATATTTGAAAATATAATCTAAGTTCTTCCTCTAAACTCTTGTTGCATTCGAGTCTTTTTGATGCAGGGCAGACCTGCAATTAACCAGGATCCTTCAATAAAACTCACAACGATTCTACTCCGCTGTCCATGCGATAAAAACTCACAGTGATTCTCCAACTCAGTGAAATACCTTAAGGCGTTTTGATCATTAAATTAGAAATACCAACAAACAGTCAAATCTTTGGTTTTTGAATACCTGTTGCATATATAATTAACAGCAATTATGCGTTGTCCTCTCCATACACATAACACTGTCTTTTGAGCCAAATATAGAAGAGTCCGCTCGGAATTCAATAACTGGAGTTTACGCACATACTTATATAACAATTATTGTAATCATGCGCTCCTCTGCTCCAGGATTAAATACTGTTTTGTATATAAATATATATATATATATATATATATATATATAAATGCAACCTCGCGCTCCTGCTGATCCACGTGCATAGGCAGTGTCTTATGAACCCCGACCACGGTCATGTGAATTACAGTCCACCTTACTTCGAACACCCAGCCTTTAAACGTGTTTATGGCTCCGCCCTCCACATAATACGATGTCCACATAAATTATAACACACTGCTCTCTGGATTATATAAAAAGACTATAAAGAATTCAATGCATGTCCTCATTAAAGTCGACGGTTTACATATTGTCATAACTGCCGCAAAAGGAACCCAGTTCAAGGAGATTCAAAAGCTCTGCATATTTAATCCTCACAACATTTATCCACGGCTATATATAATATACGCACAGCTAATCTAATGATAACCCCCACCGTCTTAAGCACAACGATTTAATAAAACACAAGAATTAATAGCGATTTCAAAATTCCATTCACAAGATAACATTCAATCATTTTTAATACACATCGCCATCAAACCATAAGATACATGCATAATATCAGAAGATCCATTACACTAAAACGATGGAGAGGTTTTGAAATTGTGCTTTGAGGCTGCCTCCCTCTCTAATGAGAGCTTTAGCTGCTTCATTCCTTTATAATAATAATGGATATGTACATAAAGGATAGATCAGACCTTATCTCCTAGAAAAAGCAAGATTTTTCCTTTTTTACACAATGACTTAAAGCTGGAATCTTTATTCCCTATTTTTTCATCCTAATTTTAACTAAAAAAAACATAGAAACCCTATCCCCATTTTATTCCATATTTACAAATGAAGATGTTCTAGATGCTCCTGCATCATACACCCAACCTTAAAATTAATCATGATCCCCTGATCATGTGTTCGGATCTATGTATGCCTGGATCCCACACTTTGTTCTGCAACTTTCCATTTGTTGTTGCTTCTGTTTGTTGTTCTTCTCCAGGTCTCCACACTTTATGTTGCATCGCTCCACTGGTTGCACTCTTGCAGTCTTATGTTGTCTTCCTTTTGTTTCTTCTCCTTTTCTTTACTGTTGTTGGTCCTTCCCGGGATTCCTTCATCATCATCTGCCTCATCATTTCAATTTCTTTGTCTAACAGACTTTCTCCAGCTTCTTCAGTAATACCTGTACTCACAAAACAATTGTTAGAATAAAAATCATAAGGCATCAGTGCCTCTTCTCCTGATATCAATGTCGTCTCAGCTGTCACTATGGATGTTGCTACCGCTGTTTCCATAGATGTTGCTACCTCCCAAACTTCCTGTCCCTCTGCAACATGCTTTCGCTCATCACCTGCAATTTCATCTGCAATTTCATCTGCAACTTCATCTGCAATTTTTGGTTCACTGCAATGGCCTCTTTCTTCTGCAATCTCCCTGTCATATTGTGGATTCTCCAACCAATATTCTAACAATGCAATTTCTTTGTAGCATCGCTGAAGCATATCATCATCACCTGCATTCACACATAAAATTTCAGTATCAACTGTTACTTCGTTTATCGGTGCTTTAGACTGATTCACTTCTTCTGCATCTACAAGAACTTCCTCTTGTGCTGTAACAGTTTCATAAGATGGCACATCCTCCTCAACACCTGTAAACATACACAACTCATCAGTTTTTAAACTGCAAGTCTTTTTCGTCCTCACTGCTTCCTTCAATAGTTTCCTTTGAAGAAATTTGCATGTGGGATTTTCAAATTTCATCTCTGGCACAAGAATTCTAAGTCCCTTTCTCACCAAGGCAATCAAAATTTGCCTCAACCTCCTCTGCAATTGTCGCTAAATCACTCTCTTTCCCTTCAGTGGAAAGATCCATTTTCCTTTTTCCTTTATTGCTCCTACAGCCGTTCTTCCAGTGCCTGTAACTGTGCCTTTATTTCTGCAATCCTTCTTTCTCGAACTCCTGTAGTCATCTCATCTCTGTGGCTTCTTTTTGAACCTCTTCTTTCTCCTTTATGACTTTTAGTAGTCATCTCCTTCGCCATGAGTTGCTCCCCTATGAGTTGCATGAAGCCTCTGCCACAACAAACTCTTTTGCTGCCACTTACCTCACCAATCCTTCCCTCCAGATCTGGTCTTTTTGTAATCATTGGTCCTCTGCTGGAACCTTTTGAGCATCCTCCACTGCTCCTATAGGCTTCTCCCATCTGCAACTTTATTCAACCTCTGTTGAATCTTGAGGTTTTGCCACATTCACTTCTCCTTCTTCCCTCTGAGATTTCTTCACTCTTCCTGTAAATCAATATTCATCAGTCCCAAAAATCATCACATGCAATTAACTTAACAAAAACACTTGAACCTTCAAAAAGCGTTGCTCCTGCTCTGATACCACTTGATGCAGGGCGGACCTGCAATTAACCAGGATCCTTCAATAAAACTCACAGCGATTCTACTCCGTTGTCCATGCAATAAAAACTCACAACGATTCTCCAGCTCAGTGAAATACCATAAGGCATTTTGATCATTAAATTAGAAATACCAACAAACAGTCAAACCTTTAGTTTTTGAATACCCGCTGCATATATAATTAACAACAATTACGTGATGTCCTCTCCATACACATAACACTGTCTTTTGAGCCAAATATAGAAGAGTCCACTCGGAATTCAATAACTGGAGTTTACGCACATACTTATATAACAATTATTGTAATCATGCGCTCCTCTGCTCTAGGATTAAATATTGTTTATATATATATATAATATATATATATATATATATATATATATATATATATATATAATATATATATCAATGCAACCTCACGCTCCTGCTGATCCACGTGCACAGGCAGTGTCTTATGAACCCCGGCCACGGTCATGTGAATTACAGTCCACCTTACTTCACACAGCCAGCCTTTAAACGTGTTTATGGCTCCGCTCTCCACATAATACGCTGTCCACATAAATTATAACGCACTGCTCTCTGGATTCTATAAAAAGACTATAAATAATTTAATGCATGTCCTCATAAAAGTCGATGGTTTACATATTGTCATAACTGCCGCAAAAGGAACCTAGTTCAAGGAGATTCAAAAGCTTCGCATATTTAATCCTCACAACATTTCTCCACGGCTATATATAATATACGCACAGCTAATCTAATGATAACCCCCACTGTCTTAAGCACAGCGATTTAATAAAACACAAGAATTAACAACGATTTCAAAATTCCATCCACAAGATAACATTCAAGCATTTTTAATACACATCGCCATCAAACCATAAGATACATGCATAATATCAGAAGACCCATTACACTAAAACGCTGGAGAGGTTTTGAAATTGTGCTTTGAGGCTGCCTCCCTCTCTGATGAGAGCTTTAGCTGCTTCATTTCTTTATAATAATAATGGATATGTACATAAAGGATAGATCAGACCTTATCTCCTAGAAAAAGCAAGATTTTTCCTTTTTTGCACAATGACTTAAAACTGGAAGCTTTATTCCCTAATTTTTCATCCTAATTTTAACTAAAAAAAACATAGAAACCCTATCCCCATTTTATTCCATATTTACAAATGAAGATGTTCTAGATGCTCCTGCATCACTTTTACTACATTAATACAACTTCTTTAGATAGATGATCAACATTTGAGTTGAATTATAAGTATTATATATAAATATATATATTATATATATATATATATATATATATAATATATATATATATATATATATATCTGATTTTTTATTTAATTTGTGTTTTACCTTCATCAATTGATTTCTACTGGAACTGATATTATAGTTTGAATTTTACATTTATTGTCTATTTAATCTATTAATAACTTAAAGTCTCCGAATACTTATAAATATTTTTTTTATTGTGTTTTTCATAAAAATATAAAATACCTAAAACAAAACTATTACTTTACTAACAACATATTTCAAAATAATATAATATATCGATAAAGGAAAAACAATGTCCCCTCCATTACAAATCTTTATAGCTATTTGGTATGCCCCTAAGTCAACATGTATTTTCATAATTGATTATGTGTTCCTTTAATATTATATAATTTTTTTATTTCAAACTTTTTTACCTACCTTTAATAGCTAACTTGATTTTATGATATTAAATATTTTTATTCTAAACATTTTTACCTACCCCTAATAGCTAGCTTGATTTTATGGGCAACTTGTGTATGAGTCATAGAAGTCCTTGAAACATCAAATTGGAGATGCTTTAGTTATTTAAGAATATAGACAACAAACAAAAGCCAATTGATGTCATTTGTTGTGTAATTTTTTTTTATAAATCATTTTAATGCAAAAAAGAAATTTCATTGTTTTAACTAAACTCTCACTGAATCTTAACTTTGTGAATTCAACTATAAAAATCTCCCTAAAAAACTTTAACAATTTTATTTGTTTTAATAGATTTTTTTTTTATATTTTAAAGTAAAAGCCTAAATTCAAAAGTTGAAGATCTAAACTATTATATCATGCAAATCATTAGTTTTAATAATTAAAAAAATTTAAGATCTGTATGCATGAGCATGAGGGGAACTTTTATACTTCTGTTGTCAATTACTATTTGCATAACAAGCATGTACCAAGCAACCATGTTGTATATTAGACTTGTTTATACAGAAGTTTAAGATAAATATTTATAATTATGTTATTAATAATTTAACAAAAACATTTTAACCATCTTATTAATTTAAAAAATATTTAAATAAAATATAATTAAATTAAAATACGAATATTAATTTTTTATTAAATAAATTATAACATAATCCTATAAAATAAATCATTTAAATACAATATTACGAATAGACCTTTTGGTAGAGATAAATTTCATAAAATCATAAGTAAGTAGAAGTTATATAATCTACTACATATTATCATTAGGGAAAGTTAAATTTGTTTTAACATTATAGTTTGAATTTTATTATTTTTTATTAATATTTGATTTTGTGTGGGATTGGACCACATGATCTATAGGGACCAAACCTCCTACCTAATTGTTAAATCATATCCTAAGGACTTTCTTCAACACTTCAATAAGTAGGAGTAAAAATGTAAATGTGCAAACTTTTTCATGATTACTACCTACCAAAATTTATGCAAGTCTTTTCTTTGCTAATTTCACATATCAATTTGCAATTTTTCTAAAACCTCATAAACCATTAATTAATTAAATTATAACTCCTTATTTTATAATATTTAAATTATTACTATAACAAATATTATAGATTAGCAAGTTTAAAAGTAATAAATATGATTAATTAACATGTTTAAAATTTTATTAGTCTAAACAAATACAATACAATAGGGAGTTGTTTTTAATGCAACTTTTTGGACTTTCCAGTGATAGAATCCAGCAGAAAATTTTGAGGTGAAATATTGATTTGTGTCATTTAAACTGGTTTTTTGAGTGTATATATGGATTCAACACCCTCAAAAACCCCTAGGGCACTTCGATTGTGTAGGGGTTACCCATCAAGCTTGTGATTTCAATAAATTCCTGCCGAATTTTAGAGAAATTAGATGGGAAAAACCCCTTGGAAAAGTTTCCAAAAATTTTCAATAAAAGCAACTCATAAACTCATTAATAATTAAGTGAAAATTGGTTCTAACTATAAATTCTTATTTAACATATAATATGAATAGTTAAACACTTAAAAAAAATTAATATACATTCATGTAATTATTTACTTAAAAAAATTAGTACACATTCATATAATTGTTATGTAATTATTTTGATAACAAAAACCACTTGTTTATATTATTTCGTTATTTGTTTTTTATTACACAGTTTGGTTTAAGTTCATGAAAATGAAATTGTAGTAAAAAGGTTATATAATTTCTTATTAAGAAATCAATAAAAATTTATTAATATATTCAATATTATTTTTTTATTTTTAAGGATATATTTAGCCTATCTTTCACAATATATTTGGCAACAAGTACCCTTTAAAATATATCTATCTTACAAAGAAAATGTAAAACCTTCTAGACAACCTTCTCAACAAAATACTATCACTACAATAAGGAATTATTATTGTTGTCGGGTAGGATTGGATTCTCCACCATCATAATGCAGAATTACAACTAACAAAATACATCAATTTGCCAATCAATTAAACCTTAATTCATTAGATTCTAAACATTAACACTAACTTGAATTCAATGTTTTTACTTTAATTTAGTTATATTTGAACTAAGCAGTGAGTACTAGCTACTATGTAGCACTTGTTATCTATTGATGTCTAAAAGTGTTTACGAGTCATTTAATTTATATGACTAACTTAGTTATTTTAATGCTGAGATCTTTAAATTTCATTTAATTATGGAAATTTTTTTAAGGAGGCAGCCGCCTCCACAGTGGAGGCGGAAGCGAAAGATAAGAACATGACATCAGCATTGGTCCATGTACTCTACGTGGTTCTAGCCTAAGAAGACGCCGAGACGGTGGGGGATATTGTGGAAGTTGACTTAGAGTGGCTCTTCCATGGCCCCCAGTCATGTCAACATCTCATGCGAATACTCACTTGCCACATTGAGTGTTCCTTCACATTAAGCCCGCTCTCCATCACTGCGCTTAGGCATAACCTGGTGGTGGTGAAGGGTTACATGGATGAATCTGGGTACTTGGTTCATGTTGTTGTGTGTGGAGACTGATTATCTTCAATATTCAGAGGTATCGTAACATTGGATCCCAGTTCACATGGGGCGACAACGCCGCTTGTTTTTTCATCGCTAGGGGGGGCGATGGAGATTTTTATGAGCCCTCCCCCCTGGTGAGGGTTTAGGGGCAGCGCCCCCAAATCTAAAAAAATATGTAAAATTGGTTGGTAAAATATTGTAATTTCATAGTCAATCTAAGCCGTTCATTAGGCGAATGATCTCATGGTAGAAGTTATGTTTAATTTAGGGTTTCTTTTCCCTAAAAGGCAACCCCTCGCTATATATGAGGGAAATGTATTACGACTATTTATGTATGTATTATGAGCGATAAAAAGAGACGAGATTGTATGAGAGTGAAGAGGGAATTACATCGGATTTGTTGTAGGTTGTATCTCTTCATTTTGCTAGATAATATATAAGGAAGGAATAGTTGTTTCTCCATGGACGTAGCCCAAATTGGGTGAACCACATATATTTGTATCTCTCTTTTTTTATGGGTTTTCTATGTTTATGTTTCTACAATATTTTATGTGTTCCATTACTCTGTAATATTTAATTTTCTAACACATGTTTGGACTGTTGAGGAAGCAAGTTGCATGGTCACTCAACTGTGAGAGTACTTCAACACATCACTCATAGTATCAGATTTTAAAGTTGCACCTCCCTTGTCGTCATCATTTTCGACAGTTATAGCAAATAAGAAGGCATGCTCGCAATCACCACTGTGGCAGAGCAACATTAGGAAAGCATAATCTCATGCCTGGGCTTGTCCTTGTCATTTAAGTAACTTGCCAACTCCACTAAGCTACACTCATATTCACTACCATTTTTTTTGTCTTGTACAAAGGATGTCTGTATATTTTTTATTGCCATTGATTGGAGCATGTATTTATGGGTTTTTGACTAGTACAGAAAGTGTCTGTCTACCTGTTGTTTCCATTGATTGACCATATATCTATGGGGTTTTATATCATATACTTATCTCTTGATATAACTTCAGTCACGCTTCAAAGAAGAACAAAGTTTTCATTTTTGAGTTGCATTCTTTCACTGTGTAACAAAATGGCCATCCTTATCTTCATATATATATTGGTAATATTTTTCGATACGATTAATAATAAGGCAGGTGAAATTATTATTTTGGAGAAGTTCAATTGATGATCAAAGTGAGATAAAATTGTGGACAAGTTCTAGGGTCCATAGTTAGACCTTAAATATCTTAGTTTACTTTTCAGTTATTGGGCATAACCAATTAGAGCATGTAGATGTTTGGACAAAAGTTTGGTTGTCGGTACTATGGCCCAAGATTTCAACTTTCTTTTGGCTAGCTCTATGGCCTTGGATACTTACTTGGGCCAAATAAGGAGGAAAGGTGTTTCTAATCTTTCTTGTTGTTGCCTTTTCTATTCTGAAGAGGAAGACATGGATAACTTATTACACTATTTCTCTTATGCAACAAAGATGTTGTCCCTTGTAGTTGATATCTTTGGAACAAATCATTGCTTCTATAGTCTAACAATGGAGTGGTTGGTGCATTGGAACATCTCATATTTTAAAATTCCTTGTAACAATGGAGAGGAGGACAAGTTCTAGGGTCTAGGGATATAGTGGTAACGACAAAAATCAACCCATGTCAGTCAGAATAAGAGACTAACCCAATTCCTCTAGTTAAAAAAAAACTAAGATAAACCTGTTAACATATAAAAAGTAAAGAAGGTGAAACTATTAACACATTTCCTATTCTTTAAAGTCCAAAACATTTTCAAAAGATACAAATCAAGCTCTACTAACTTGTCAAATGTCAACTGTGTCGATGCCTTCTATGGTGATGAAATATTTTGTTTCAAAATGGACAAAATTTCTTTGGGGAGGCGCTAATAGAGCTAAAAAGGTGGTATTTAGTTGCTTGGGAGAAGCCAGTCTTACCAAAAAGGGTGGGAGGTTTAGGTTTATGCGATGTAGCTATGATCAAAGTGTCTTCTGGGGAAACATTATGGTGGAAATGGGTAAGTGGAGGGTTTGAACTCCGTCTGTGAAATATGTTTCATTCTTGACATAAGTGGATAAGTTAAATTGAGTTACTCTGGTAGTTGGATCTAGCATTTGGAATTGGCTCAAGAAAATCATAATGTTGTTAAGGAGCATGATTTCTGGGAAATTAGAAAGGGTGACACAATGCTCTTTTGGGAGGATCATTAGCAACAATTTCCCACACTTTCTTTTAGAAGGAAGTTACATGAAATAAAATTATTTACATATGCTCTAGGAGAAGTCATAGTTAAGGATTATTTGAATATGGGCCTTGATGATGGTTACTAACACTCATGTAAGATACAAAATGATTGGCCTCACTCTCCTATATATTTTCCCTTCGATGCTTTCCATCACTAATTACTAAAAATGAAAATTAGGTTTTCTAATGGATAATATATCCTTCAATGGGGTAACAAACCTTTGGGAATGTTTATAGTTAGTGAAGCTTACTTTTTAGTTGTTGGGCATAACCAATTAGAGCATGGAGATGTTTGTATGAGCGTTTGGTCGTCGATACTATGGACCAAGATTTCAACTTTATTTTGGCTAGTTATATGGCTTTGGAAACTTACTTGGGACCAGATAAGGAGGAAAGGTGTTTTTGGTGTTTCTTGTTGTTTCCTTTTCTATTATGAAGAGGAAGACATGGAGCACTTATTACACTATTGTTCTTATGCAACAAAGGTGTGGTCTCTTCTAGTTGATATCTTTGGAAAAAATCATTGCTTTTATAGTCTAATAATGGAGTGGTTGGTGCATTGTAACTTCTCATATTTTAAAAATCCTTGTAACAACGAAGAGGAGGACAAGTCCAAGGGTCTAGGGATATAGTTGTAACAAAAAAAATTAACCCATGTCACTCAAAATAAGAGAGTAACCCAATTCCTCTAGTTAAAAAAACTAAGATAAACCTATTAACATATAAAAGTAAAGAAGGTGAAACTATTAACATATTTCCTATTCTTTAAAGTCCAAAACATTTTCAAAAGATACAAATCAGGCTCTACTAACTTATCAAATGTCAACCGTGTCGATGCCTTCTATGGTGATGAAATATTTTGTTTCAAAATGGACAAAATTTCTTTGGGGAGGTGCTAATAGAGCTAAAAGGTGGTATTTGGTTGCCTGGGAGAAGCCAGTAGTACCAAAAAGGGCCGGTGGTTTAGGTTATGTGATGTAGCTATGATCAGAGTGTCTTTTGGGGAAACATTATGGTGGAAATGGGTAAGTGGAGGGTCTAAAATTTGGAAGCGAATTTGGTCTGTGAAATATGCTTCATTCTTGACATAAGTGGATAAGTTAAATTGAGTTACTCTGGTAGTTGGATCTATCATTTGGAATTGGCTCGGGAAAATCATAATGTTGTTAAGGAGCATGATTCTGGGAAATTAGAAAGGGTGACACAATGTTCTTTTGGGAGGATCATTAGCAACAACTACCCACACTTTCTTCTAGAAGGAAGTTACAGGAAATAATATTATTTACATATGCTCTGGGAGCAGTCACAGTTAAGGATTATTGGAATATGGTTCTTGATGATCGTTACTGACACTCATGGAGGATACATAATGATTAGCCTCACTCTCCTATGGATTTTCCTTGGGATTCTTTCCATCACGAATTAATACAAAGGAAAATTTGTTTTCTAATGGATAATATATCCTTCAATGGGGTCATAGGCCTTTGGGAATGCTTACAGTTAGTGAAGCTTACTTTTTAGTTATTGGGCATAGCCAATTAAAGCGTGGAGATGTTTGGACAAAAATTTGGTCATTGGTACTATGGTCCAAGATTTAAACTTTCTTTTGGCTAGTTCTATGGCCTTGGATACTTACTTGGGATAAGATAAAGAGGAAAGGTGTTTCTAGTCTTTCTTGTTGTTGCCTTTGCTATTCTGAAGAGGAAGACATGTATCACTTATTACACTATTTCTCTTATGCAACAAAGATGTGGTCCTTTCTAGTTGATATCGTTGGAACAAACCATTGCTTCTATATTCTAATAATGGAGTGGTTGGTGCATTGGAACTTCTCGTATTTTAAAAATCCTTGTAACAACCCTCGTGAAAATTCCATGTAGAAATATATATAAGGCCACAGCGATGGAACACATATTCGCAGCTGAATAGTGGGAAAAAAAATCCTAGTTTGGGTGTTCATTTCGGTTAATATGGCTAAGGAAATTGGCAAAGGCAATGGCAAAGGTTTTGGGAAGGCAAGAGGCATTTATTGGCATTTTATTTATGAAAATAATGTAAATTAGGAGAAAAGGAAGGTGAAAGGCCATAGGTTTCATGTGAGGAGGAAAACAAAGGAAAATAATGGAAAATGAAGAAAACATAGGCCTCATCAATAAAAATAATTCTAAGGATTAGTTGGTAGGCTTAGGCAGTGTAGGCTTGGTCAGTTCAGTTTTGGTGGAGCTCTCTTCTATTCTCTCTTGCATAATCTTTGACACTTAGGTTTTTATTGGAGCACTATTGGATAATGTGGCTTAGAGTTTTCTTGGAGCACTATTGGATAGTGTGGCATACTTGAAATTTTGGAGCAAGAAGGCACAAGAAGAGTAGGAAAGTGAAAGATGACATTGGGATCAACATCTACAACAAGTTTTTCTTGTAGGTACTTAATTGCATGTATGTTTTCCTCACGAGTTTTGACATACATGACACATGCATGTCATTTATTGGTCATGATCTTTCATTGGCAAGGAGGATTGCTTGGATTTATATTTTATTTGTTTTTTGGTTGGTTCTCATGCTTCCTTTACCTTGGGTTGAGTTACTAGTCCTAGAAGCCTTGTTTGGAAAAACGCTCTATAAGCCCTTGGTGGGTTGAGTTACTAGTCCTGGAACCCTAGTTGGACAAATGAATTGGAAGCTCGATGAGAGTTGTGGGTTGAGTTACTAGTCCTGGAGCCTTGGTTGGAACAAATGCTCTAGATCCCTGGAAGGCTTGAATAAAGACCAATATGCTGATGGTTTTGTGATGTCCAACTATGAGGTAGAACCAATATTTGATGGGTTGAGGTGGTTGTCCTTTGGAATCCTTGGATAGTTTTGGATTGATGTGTTTTATGAGATCCCACATTCATGCTTGGAATATGGCAAGAGAATGAATGGCTGAAGAGAGATTTGACACACCCATTCTATGGTTGGGTGGAACGTGGTAGTCCCATACGGGTTGGATTTTGCATCATTAATATGAGGTTATTTATCCTTGTTATATCATGAGTAATATACTAGTTTATATGTGGATTATAGGGCTAATGTATCCTTGGTATTTCTGTTGTTATTATGCTGGTCATGATCATGTATTATGACAATAGCTATGTATGGCTCTCATCATGTTTTTACTTGTATATGAATGAACAATGTATTTATGGCCTAATGGATGAAACTTCAACAAAAGTGATAAGGAAACAATGCCTCATAGAAATCTCAGATAAGCATGATACCCCTATGCTTCGATTTTTCATTTACACCTATAGGTCGCATTGATGCCAAGTGTTTAACATAGTGTCAGACCTAGTTGGGGATGGTAGGGCCTAGTCCTGGAGTTAGTTTTTGGCTTATTAGTATTGTCATCATGTGTTTAGTGGATTTTGGAATTTATAGCAAGTTCTTGGCAGTGGCCAAAATTCTATGCTTGAAAAGTGCCTTAAATTCCTTAGACATTGGCACAGGTCTATTGGAAATAGTCCCTAGATGCAGGCATGCAGGCTTGTGGGAGCGTCCATAGCTCTCTAGACACTGGCACGCCGATAGAATGTGAGCGTCTAGAGTTTTGGTCACTTTAATTGCTTATTAAAGTGCCACATAAATTGTCAACCCAGGGAAGTTTGGTTATTTCAAAGACAACTGGGTGTTATATGCACTCAATCTTAAAAGTAGTGAAAGTTGTAGTAAAGACAATTCACACCTCACTTTAACAACTGAAGCTCCACTCTATGTTACAGCAAATACACTTTATTGTAGATAGCTTAATTTCATTCAAGGAGTAATCTAATAAAAGAAAGGAATTATTCTGCAAAGGAAAGAAATGGCTATGCTGTAGTAGAGAACAGGACTTTATTCCCAGAGCAGGGATCTTTAGCACCTGCCTCTGATTATCAAGCTTGCCAACTCATTTTGTAAAATTGGTCACCAATGAAACATTCATAAATTGACTGTGAATAAACTTAAACATTACAACAATCAATTGAGAAGAAGACAGAGTTTTAGCAAGAGTATTATAAACGACATTTAGTAAACAGTACTATTGACAAGGTATGAATAAAAACACATTTAACACACATGCAGGAATATAATGGGTGAATCTTGTGATGAAGGTGGGCCTTGTCCTTCTCACAAGATTCCCCAAGAGACGAGAACTAGAGTAAGATGTTCAGAACAAAACTTTATTCATCCATCAATATGTCATATTACAAAAAGGATTTCAGTTCTGTTCCTTCAACTAAGCCTTTTCTGCCGTCTATTTCCCCCCCTCTAATTTAGATGTCTCCTCTTTTTAAAGAGGAGACATCTATTACAACAAATTACATTGTAAATTATATTTTAACCCAATATACAAAAATAGGGAAATCAGTTTCCCATCAACAAGATGTTGTTATAGTAATGTTGTCTTTGGATCATGATTGTTACATCTAGTGTAGTAGCTCCAGTGGTCTTCCTTTGTTGTTATCAAATCTGGAATGCAGATCACAACTGTTTTAGCCACGAGATTTGCGTGCCATTCTTACTGTTTCAGCAACTGCAAAAATAGTCTTGCAAACTCCAGGCAGTTTCAGCAACATGGATTGCACATAATCTGTTTAGCAACTAACAATTCCATGATTAACTATGAAGATAGCATAATTATACGTAAAATAATTAAACATATAGTAATGAGAAGAAACATTGTGTACCTTTGGAATAATTGGGTTAAAACACTAATCAAGGACTTTAAATGTAGGTTGAAAAGGATGGCATCATAGCAAAATGTGTAGTCAAAAAGGGGCAATATAAGGTCCTAACATCCCCCCAAACTGAAAGGGTTGCATGTCCTCATGAAACTTTTTACTCTGAGTCAGAGTCGGAGTACTGGGATGTACAGTGAAAATTACTTATAAAGTAAGTATAGAAGGTGCTATCACCCGAGTTTCTGAACCCATAGACATTCTGCAATCCCTGCCATGCCGCAAGCTCCTCCTTCTTGGATAACCTGAAGTAAGCCTTGTATTGCTGTACCGGTAGCCATAGAAGAGGGAAGTGAAAATGATAACCCATCCATTTTTCGGCACACTGTTGGATGCATTTAACATATTTAGGTAGTCGTGAAATTGTTGTTTGAAGATTAAGAGGGTTAAAGGGATGATATTCCTTTCTCTCCTTAGGGTAATGTTCCCAAAATAGGTTGTTTGCCTGGACAACAATGGCTGCCTTGGTTGTGTCATAATGCTGGTAGTCTTTTAAGACTGCTGCCTATAATTCCCTGATATTCTCAGTCATTCCTGGTTCCTTTAAAACGCAACGATGTTTAGCAAGAAAAACAGCATCATTCTGTGGCTCGAGTCGAATCCACAGAAGGCGATTATCTTCATTGTGCGTTGCTGAGAGGAATGCGTTTTGCCACATAAGCTGATTAGCCAGGATAGAGACAAAAGCTCTAATCTGAATGTCACCAACTAGAGGAATCAGATTAAGCTTTCTATCTTCGGGCATGGCTTCATTATGGAGGTAGAGTTCACATAGTAAATTATGTTCACTGAATGATGCCTCTGTGAAGGTTGCAATAAACTGTTGAGGTGTAGACACCTCATGAGGTTGTCCATCTCTGATTGCTTTTACTTGGAAGAATGCTAAGCATTCTGCTAGAAACACAGAATAATTAAAGGATGGCTTCCTAGTGACCAGTGGCCTCTGAACCAGATCAAAGATGAGAGCCAGTCTAGTTTTTAACTTTTTTATTTTCCTTGTGCTGCGCACGAGACTGTTCCAATGCTTCCCAATTTGCATATACATGATCCTGCCATGATAATTTTTGTTCCTACAATATATTTTCTTGTGACCTAACCTTCTTCCATATATCCATCTATTCTTGAGTGATTGAGGTCTGAGTGAAGACGGTCTTTGAAGGTCGAGGTTCAGTCTGAGTAAGGGCATTCTTTGTTGGCCGTGGGACAGGACTTTTAGTTGTAAGAGCTAGAGTGGGCCGAGATACTTGTGGTTTCATCTCTTTTTCAACAATCTTTGAAGGCCCTGTTGGTTCTTGTGTAACAGCAGGGCGTTCCTTTTTAACTATAACAGGAGTGGGTGCAGGAGTGGATCCAAGCAATCGGACTTCGACTATCTTATAACCAGCTCGATGATAGAGATCACCACATTGGCTACACATGTATTCATTATATTGATATTTTTCTGCACTTTTCTCGGCTGCAGATGCTACATGAGCTAGAGTATACAAATTAAGTTCTCTTTCATATGCTTCCCTTGCCACTATTAGTTCTTTCTTATAGGCTTCGAATTCTGATTTAAGAAACTCATTCTCTTGTAGAAGGGAAGCCAAGGTGACAGGCTCTTTTATAGCAGTTGCAGTCTCTATGGCTGATTCCAGTGGATGAAGGGATTGTTGTCCCGTAGTAGTTTCATTATCTGCAGCCTCAACATTTGGTTGTTGTGTGAGATCTGCTGAATCATCAACTGATCCTGTAACAGCTCTGTTGTCCTCATCATCTAAATTATGCATATCTGGTGCAGAAGTTACTGACTAGGTAACTGGTTCTTGTGTAACAACTACAGTCTATGCAATCTCTTAGCTATCTATTTCATGATCATCAGCAGGTGGTTCTTGTGTAACACTTGTTGGATCAGTAGCTAGTTCTTGTGGAGCAGCTACATCTAGGTTGTCTATTTTTTGTTCATTAGCAGGTGGTTCTTGTGTAACACCTGCTAAGTCGGTAGCTGGTTCTTATGTAACAGCTACATGCCGTACATCTTCTTGGGTGTATATTTTTGATGGGTCAGCAGCTAGTTCTTGTGTAACTATTGCACCTTCTGAAAGGATTAATGTCACATAATCCTGGGCATTCTGCATTTTGGTACCTGAAGGTGAGGGAGGTAAATATTCCGAACCTTGGGACTACGATAGGGTATGGGGTTTTAGAATAATAGGTGGAGAATTTGGGGTGGTGGTCTCAATTGCTGCTTTAAAAGACATCCTCCTTCGTCTTCGAGGTAAAAAGTCAGGAAGAACAATGGTTTTTCTTTTATGAGAAGTTTTCTTTAAGGGAAGAGATTCATCAGTAGTTTTAGCTGAAGCCCTTGTTTGTCTTTTTGTTAAGGGTGCTGCCTTTTCTTGCCTCTTTCTTTCTAGCTTCGGAATGGGGATGTTATCACCTGAATCATCACTGGGAATATGGACAGTGGGAGTGAATGATTCGACTAATAGGATTGACTGTTGGGGGTGGTGAAATTTATGGGCATTCAAAAATGCTCCCTAGTTGTTGTGCAGAAGGATTTTCGATTTGCTAAGGGATTCTAGGGGTTCGTTGAACATTTTCAACATTTAATTAGGAGTTGCAGCTGCTACTTGAGGATTTTCGGCAATTTCTTGAGAGTTTTCGGCTATTGGTTGAGGAATTTCAGCAGCTTCCTAGGGATTTTCAGCAGCTGGTTAAGGAATTTCAACAACTTCTTGGGGCAGGTTGTTAAGGGGAGGAGGGTTCTGTAGGCCAAAGCCTCTCTGAATTAGAAGCTGAACAAGGCGATGGTGAGTGAGAGAATGGAGTGGGTACCTTGCATTCCTAGAATAATGTGACATATTCTTTAAACACCCAAGTAGATAGTATGGCATATTTAATAAATGAACATGTCTTAAATGATTCAACAACACAAAGTCATGCTGGTACACTACCCGGTAACGTCCCTCGCAGGTAAGGTAGTGCTTGACAAACTCTGCAAGCTTTGGCCATGGAGGTGGTAATGACTAAAGCGCAACACCCTTGCCTTTAGGCTCAACCCGCTCTCCAGGTAGAAGAAAGTCCTGTCGTGCATTTAAAATAATGTGTTTACGACTAAACCAACGAATGCCATTGGCCAGTAAACCTGAAACCTGCGCTATATCCTCCTCTGTTACTGGAATTCACACTCCCTAAACAATGGAAGAACCTTCCTCTAAATTACATGTGAATTCTAGGACTTGCTGAGAGTCGAATCCCTGGAGCCTTCGGAAATAATCCATCCAGCTTGCTTGCTGAAAAATTTGATATGCTTCTGGGTGAAATTCCAATAGAGCTATTGAGCCTGGTTCATTACGAATAGCATTGCCTCCCATAGTTACTGGCTTCAGTGAAATGCACAGTACAAAGCCGAGTCACCGTAGTCGAAACAGAGTAAATATTGCAAAATGAGGTTGAGACGTAATAAAACAGAGATGGGGTGACGAGACACGATCATGGTAAAAATGACGGTGATTGGCATATCGTGAAATGATTACAAAATTTTGGTATTCCCCCCCAACTGCGGCTATAATGATAAGTCTGAATGTACGGCGATTTCAAACAATCATATCACAATATTCTCATTAACTATAGTTTAATATTTACATATAACGAACGCATACCTCATGTTTTACCTTCGATTGACGTGCTGCAATTATAACATTGTTGCTAATGGATCACCCATAGTTATGAAAAAGGGTTTTGAGGGTATTTATATGAAATGCTTTTTATAAACATAGGAGGCGGAAGTAAAGGAACAACATCATGAGGATCAATAAATTATTTTCACAATAATATGTATTCATCCTTTTTAGAGGAATTGATGCTTCATATACGGGAAAAATGGGAAGAATTAGTGTTTTTACGGAAAGATGGAAACGGTTGGTGTTTCAGCGACAGGAAAAATTGGTGTTTCAACAATGGGAAAAATGGATGTTGCTGTAGAAAAATAGGAAAATGTTGCTAAAACGTAATGTGGGGGATTGAAGTGGAATGACAATGTTTTCCACAATGAAACTGGATCCTTCTTGCAATACAATTGTTCTTCTCAGCCAGCCTCTGAGACCTGCAAAGTAATAGATTGTAACATGGCAATCCTTGACAAGGATTATTAGTTAAAATATTCTAATCTACTAGGAAATATATAATGCAAAGATTAAATGCAATGAGGGGCAGCAGGCTCCCCTAAAAAGATATAATATGAATCTACCATGCAAGTGGCTTTAAAATCCTCTTTAGAAATAAGTTGCTGGTACAAACAGAACCGATACCCATTTACTAACAATGGTGTTCTAGAGTCATCAATTGTTAGGAGTCTTACTGTACCATTTGGAAAAATTGTATCTATCTCATAAGGTTCCAGCCACCTTGTTCGTAGTTTTCCTTGAAAATTTTCAAACTGAGAATCATACAATAAAGCCCAATTACCTTTTTGGAACTGCTTATGCTTAATAGTTTTATCATGCCACCTGGTTTGTTGCTGTTGGATCATAGTTGTTTGATGGATGGCATCCAACCTCTTTTCATCCAATTCCTGAAGCTCTTGCAACCTAGCTATCTGTGCATCAGACAAGTCAATGTTAACAGCTAAAGCAGTTCTTAAGGTTTTAATTTCAAATTCCACAGGAAAAACAACACTTTTACCATAAACTATTTCATAAGGTGAAAAACCTGTAGTGTTCCTCCAGGTAGTTCTGTAAGCCCATAATGCTTCAGGCAGCCTTTGAAACCAATCCTTTCTATTCTCTTTTACTGTTTTGGTTAAAATGGCTTCTATGACTTTATTTGTACTTTCCACCTGACCATTAGCTTGGGGGTGGTAGGGTGTAGTCATTTTATGATTAATATGATATTTCTGAAGTGTATCTTTAAAACCGTGAGAATTGAAAGGAGGTCCTCCATCTGTGACCAGCTCTATAGGCACTCCAAACCTAACAAAGATTTCTTCAAATAGAAAGGTTAAAACAGATTCCTCATTAGCTCTAATAAGTGCCTTAGCTTCCACCCATTTAGTCATATAATCTGTACAAACCAATATATAAACTCTTTGATTTGATGGGGGATTAATGGGTCCTATAAAGTCTAGAGCCCATCTTTCAAAGGGTTCAAGTATTACCTGAGGGTTCAGACACATTTCATCTCTATGATTAGGTTGACCCATTCTCTGACAGCTATCGCAGGGCATAACATATTTCTTTGCATCTTTGAAAAGTGAGGGCCAATAATAACCCATTCTAAGAACTTTATGTGTTGTTCTCTTATCAGCAAAATGTCCTCCACAAGGGCCATCATCACAAGCTTTCAATATATCATAAACCTCACCTTCTCTAATGCATCTCTAAATTTCCTGATCAAGTCCTATATGAAAAAGACACCTACTTGTCCAGTTGTACCGAGCACTTTGTTGAATAATTTTTCTTTTCTCTCTATGTGACAGGTGTGATGGTAATTTTCCTGCAACCAAATAATTGGCAATGTCTGCATACCAAGGTGAGTGAGCAGATACTGCAAACAAATATACATCAGGAAAGGAATCATCTGCTAGCGTATTATCATCAGTTTTTATCCGAGAAAGGAAATCGGCAACTACATTTTCTTTACCTGGTCGATCTACAATTGTAATATCGAATTCTTGTAGTAATAATAACCATCTGGTAACTCGGGAATTTGTAACAGATTTATTCATTAAATACTTAATGGCCAAGTGATCAGTATGAACAAATGTAGGGTAACTAGTAATATAATGTCGAAACTTATTAATAGCATAAATGACTGCTAAAAATTCCTTCTCGGTAACTGTGTAATTAAGTTCAGCAAGGGTCATATTCTTACTAATGAAATAGATAACATAAGGAATATTGTTTTATTCTTGACCCAAGATAGTTCCAATTGCAGTATCTGAAGCATCAGAGGATATATGAAAGGGCAATGCCCAGTCAGGTCCCCTTAGAATAGGAGTTGTAGACAATTGATGCTTAAGTTCATCAAATGCTTTTTGGCAATCATCAGTCCACTTGAATTCAACGTTTTTCGTAAGTAATACAAACAAAGGAGAAGCTATTTTAGAAAAATCCTTGATAAATCTTCTATAATTTCTAGCATGTCCTAAAGAACTTCTTAAATTATTTTGTGTTTTGGGCATAGGAAGAGTCTGAATTACCTGCACTTTAGATAGATCAACTTGAATCCCTAGGAATGAAATGGAGTTCCAATACAATTCCTCCATTCATCATCATATGACATTTTTCAGAACTTAAGGCAAGATGGGCTTTTATAAAATGTTTAAGTACTTTCTCAAAGTTTTGTAATGCATCTTCAAAAGTCACACCATAGGGAGTAAAGTCATCCATAAATATCTCCAAAGAGTCATTAAGCATATTAGAGAAAATTCCTATCACTACGCTTTGAAACATTGTTGGAGCATTACATAGTCCAAATGGAAGAACTCTATAGGAAAAAGTTCCCCATGGACTCGTAAAAGTGGTCTTCTCTTGGTCTTGGGGTGCAATTTTGATCTGGTTATATCCACTAAAACCATCTAAAAAGGAAAAGAATCTCTTTCCTGACAAACTGTCAAGCACTAATCAATAAATGGCAAGGGGAAATGATATTTTTGAGTGGCTTTGTTTAAGGCTCTATAATCTACACATACTCTCCATTTCCTATTTTTCTTAGGTGCTGTCACCAACGGAAAACCCATTCACTGTCAGATATAGGGTATAAATCCTGCATTAAGCAATTTTTGAAGTTCTTCTTTAACAATCTCCCTCAGATTGGGATTCATTCATCGCTGGGGTTGACAGACTGGTCGTGACCCTTCCTTAATATAAATACGATGGGTACATAATCAGGAGAGATCCCCTTCATATCTATGTAATCCGATGCGAATGCTTCCTTATTTTCACGAAGTAACTTCATTAATTGTTGTGTTTTGGTAGGTTCGATTTCCACTGGTTGTAGTGCTGCTTTTATTCCCGGTAAAGAAGGGCATTGTTGAGTCTCATGGTCCTTCTCACAAATGGTGCAAATTGGTACCTTGTCCATTGGGCATTCCATCAGTGGGTGCTTTTCTCTGCATTTAGGCAGAAAATGGCCAAAGCAACTTCTGCCTCTGCCTGCTTCTTTTTAACCTGCAAGGTATCAATCTGTGAAGCAAAAGAGCTTAACATTTTAGTTTTAAATTCTTCAAGTAAATTACCTATTTCAGCTCTCGTTGCTCCCCCACTAGCTGATTTTTGGACTCCTGAATATGTATTATCCCTACTTTTTGGTCTGTTTACTGCTCCTCTTAAACATCTCTTATGGAGGTTGACAATCTCATCATATGATTCCTTAGATATATCCCCTTTACCAAGCGTATTAACATGTATAAACAGTCATCCCGTACCCCTTTCAATAGTATTGTCTTAAGAATATCCTTACTCATATTAGGGTGATCGGGTCTCTGAAAATTATATTGTAGTCTCTCCATGAAATCCTCCAGATTTTCGTCCTCCTTCTGAACCATCTTAAATAGTTCCTCCTTTCTTTCTCTTATCCGGCAATAGTCTTGATATTTGGCTAGAAACTTCTCCTTCATCTGCTCCCATGTTGTGATCACATGTCCTCCCAAGCTCATGAACCATCTTAGTGCATTTCCTTTTTATGTTGCTGGAAATAACTTTAACTTTTGAGGATTAGTAACATAATCATAACTTCTACACAATATATCAAACTCAAACAGAAATTCATCAGGGTCTTAAGATGATAAACCATGGAAGTTAGGTAAGGCTGAGAGTAGGATGTTTTTCATAGGAGTTGCCCCTTTGGGAAGATCCTTAATAGGGAATTCCAAGGTGGAGAGAGAATTCTCACCTCTTCCTTCTCTTCCTCCACATCCCCCACCAAAGAGTTCTTCATTGTTTCCATCCATTGGTTGTTCCCCTGTTGCACTTGCCTGGTCTTCAGTAGTTTCTGTTGGGCTTTCAATATTCTGAACTGGTTCCTCAACTTCTACTGGCCCCTCAATATCTTCTATTGGTTCTTCAATGTCTTCCACTGACTGCTCAGTTTGTTTTCAGGTCCTACTACTTCCTCCGTTTCGTAGTTTGTTTGGAGAGAGTGTCAATTTTGTGGTCTCTAAGAGCTTATCCTCTGAGATGTTTTAGCTTTTGAGATAATGTTGTCAATAAAAGTTTTCCTTCCTCCTCTACCTTTTCCCTTGCCACATGTAGGATTAGTTTTCCTGCGTCCTTTCATTCATCGTGTACATCTAAAAGAAAATCATTAATGCTCTTAAAATCTACAGTTGCCTTCCCCGGCAACGGCACCAAAATGTTGGTCACTTTAATTGCTTATTAAAGTGCCACATAAATTGTCAACCCAGGGAAGTCTGGTTATTTCAAAGACAATTGCGTACTATATGCACTCAATTTTAAAAGTAGTGAAAGTTGTAGTAAAGAAAATTCACACCTCACTTTAACAACTGAAGCTCCACTCTGTGTTACAACAAATACACTTGATTGCAAATAGCTTAATTTCATTCAAGGAGTAATCTAATGAAAGAAAGGAATTTTTCTGTAAAGGAAAGCAATGGCTATGCTGTAATAGAGAACATGACCCTATTCCCAGAGCAAGGATCTTTAGCACCTGCCTCTAATTATCAAGCTTGCCAACTCACTCTGTAAACTTGGTCACCAATGAAACATTCATAAATTGACTGTGAATAAATTTAAATGTTACAACAATCAATTGAGAAGAGGACAAAGTTTCAGCAAGAGTATTATAAACGACATTCAGTGAACAATACTATTGACAAGGTATGAATAAAAACACACTTAACACACATGCAGGAATATAATGGGTGAATCTTGTGATGAAGGTGGGCCCTGTCCTTCTCACAAGATTCCCCAGGAGACGAGAACTACAATAAGATGTTCAGAACAAAACTTTATTCATCCATCAATATGTCATATTACAAAAAGGATTTTAGTCCTATTCCTTCAACTAAGCCTTTTCCGTCGTCTGTCTTTCCCCCCTCTAATGTAGATGTCTCCTCTTTTTAAAGAGGAGACATATATTACAAGAAATTACATTGTAAATTCTATTTTAACCCGATATACCAAAATAGGGAAATCAATTTCCCATCAACAAGATTTTATTATGGTACTGCTATCTTTGGATCATGATCGTTACATCCAGTGTAGCAGCTCCAGTGGTCTTCCTTTGTTGTTATCAAATCTGGAATACAGATCACAACTGTTTCAGCCACGAGATTTGCATGTCATTCTTACTGTTTCAACAACTGCAAAAATAGTCTTGCAAACTCCAAGCAGTTTTAGCAACGTGGACTGCACATCATCTGTTCAACAACTAACAATTCCATGATTAACTATGAATATAGTGTAATTATATGTAAGATAATTAAACGTATAGTGATGAGAAGAAACATTGTGTACCTTTGGAATAATTGGGTTAAAACACTAATCAAGGACTTTAAATGTAGGTTGAAAAGGATGGCATCATAGCAAAATGTGTAGTCAAAAATGGACAATATGAGGTCCTAACATAGAGGTTTAAGAGGTCCCAAATCTCAGTGGGACTCAGGGGTTGGTTATGGTTCCTAGGAGTCCTATTGCTAATGTTGAAGGTCTGTATGGTTTGTTTCTGTTGGTTCCACTTCCTTAATGCTACTTTAGAGGTCAAATCATATCATAGTAACTTCGTGTCACATGTTTAACCTGTTTGGTCGGTTACTTGTGTAGATGTGGGAGGAGGGTGTTATAGAGTGGTATCAAAGCATGGTTCACCCCTCAGACTAGATGGGTGGCGTGTTTTGTCATGCATTCATGTCAGTTGCATATGTGTTCCTTATATACGCTTTTAGTTCATGTGCTTGTTTCGTTTGAATGGTGTTTAACATGCTTGTAGTGATGTGGCTATGTGAAGGTTGATGGTGTTGTTGTGAAGTGTATCATCATGAGTGTATGGTTGTATATGCATTTGTTATGCATGTCAGTGTCTACATGTTGTTATGCATGCATTGTCATGGTTATGGTTATACATGTATAGTAGGTCAGACATGCATTGTGAGGTCATTGTATGCATATTAGGTCATCATGATGATATTGGTATGTTATGATGCTAATGAGTTGGTTGAGATAAAGTGAGAGATGCAGATCATAAAAGTGAAGTTGCAGCATTGGACCACAAGGCAAGAGCATGTCGTCATACATGTTTGTATCTTGGGCATGAGGGTATGTAGGTTAAGGATTTTTATATGCATTACGGTTATGTGTATGCCTTTCATTCTATTTATACTATGGTTACATGTATGATAGATGCTAGTTGATTAGTGTAGTCATATGCACATGTGTCAATTGTCATGAATCATAGTAACCTATGGTTGTATGCAATGCTATTTTTGTTTTATGTTAGATAAATTGATGATTATGTTATATGTTGTTGATGAGTATGTTATAGGCTAACTTGTTGTTGTTATATGATAGTTAGCTTGATGATTAGGTTATATGTCGTTGATGAGCATGATATATAACTTGTTGTTGTTATATGCTAGTAACTTGATGATTAGGGGTATTACATTAAGATCTTGATGTTATATGTATCATACTAATTTGGATTGGTCTATGCAAATGGTTAGGGTTATGACATTCAGGTATGAGTTAATATGTTGTGATATTATGTCATACTAATATATACTGACTACACAGATGTGATTATTATGTATGAATGATAAATGTTTATGAGCTTATGATGTGGACATGTTAGCTAGTGACTATTATGGATGTCATGACCTTATTTTTGGTTGAGTTGACATGTTATAAAGTTATATTGTGCTAATATGGATTGATTGTGAAGACAAGATTGCCTCCCCTGAGATATATTAAGGTATGAACTTTCTTATGTCATCTACTTTGTGCTTGATTGTTTGATTATGACGTCTATTTGTTGTTGGAGTGTTTGATGTCTATTATGTCATCTAGTTGATTTATTTAACATGGTACGTTCAAAAGTTGGTTGAATGTTTGATGAATTGCATAATATGAGTATGTTTCCCAATGATCTTGTTTTAAGATGATTGTCCTAACACACATGTCTTGAGATAACTGATATGTACTTGAGTGTAATAGGTGACAGATGTAGTATTATGTCTAATGAATATGAGTTGACTATGAGTTATGACATGATTGCTAGTCTTGGTAGAAATTGATTTCGAACTGATAGATATGATTGTCTTGATATTCAGAAAAACGTGGTTAACATGTGTGAAAATTTGCAGGAAACATGCTTGGCATTAGCATGACAAGGTAAAAATTGATGTGTCTATATAACTAACAGTTGGATGATGTGATAGTACATAGTAACAGTTAACTGCAACAAGGTAAAAAGGTAAAAGAAATGAATTGGGAAATAATTCCTTTGGATATGTTTGGAAACCCTAATTTTGAACGAATGAGTCATTTTCATATAGGAAGCCTTCTTAGCCTTTTTTGTCAAAAATTGTGTGGATATGTGCTATGTTCATGCTCATGTATTTGACAGGTGGATCTATCAAGGGAATTGGAGTCCCTTGAGAGATGGCGTGGATGTGTTCAACTATAAGCAACGTGTTTGGAACAACAATGTAAGGTAACTGGTGTATTGATATGTTTATTTATGCATTGAAATTGGCAGTATGATGTAGGGGATTGCATGGAAAAGAGACTGCCATGGAATAATGAAGAAGGCTCAAGTTGAGATTTCCCTTGGAAGCACTAGTAAAAGTGGGGATTGAGTCATGGCATCCGTTGTTAGTATTTTTCTTTTGGTATTTTGTGATTTGTTGTGCATGATTATGGTTTTGTTTGTGTCTCTTCCATGGTCGTGCCACTTTGTATTTGGTGTCGTATTGTTTCCAGTTTTCTCTTTCTTGCTTCTTGGTATTTCCCTTTATGTTTTGAGAGTCTTTGGAATTGGTTGGGAAAAGAGGAAATTTGATGGAACTCTGGGAGAGATGTGTGAAACCCTATAGGTGATGTAAGGCCCTGATGAATCTCATTGCATGTATAAGGGAAGTTGAAGGCAAGAGTATGAAATCTAGTTGGACTGGTGGGGTCCATTGGTGTAAATAGACGATGGAATGACAATCATTGGAAAGGAAATCAAGAAAGCGAAGGTGAATGGATTTGAGGCATCATATGCTTTGGCTATGTCGGGAACTATTGTCCTCGGTGTTGCACATGTGTTTCATGCATAAAGGGAGTTCTCTTAACCTTAATGTTATGATATCTAGTAATTACATTGTGATCATGATTATGTTGAAGTCTATATGTGTATACATGTATGTATGTATGTATGTCTTTCCTGACAGGGTCATCATGGATCATGATTGTTTTATGCTAATGTTCATATGTACATATGTATCTATGTATGTCATTAACTAACTAGATCATTATTATTTTATGTTGATGTTTAGATGTATGTATGCATATCATTGTCTGGCAGGATCATTATTGTTTATGCTAATGTTTATGTATATGCATGTATGTATCCATGCATCTATGTCATCAAGGATCATTCTTGTGGAAGAATGATTGCTTATGTAGGTGAATGGAATAAAGAGGTTCCTGGCTATGAGGAATGAAGTGGGAATAATAGTTGGGATAAATTTGTGAGGTCAGTATCATGTGGTTATGAGTTGATATCATGTGATTATATTATGTCTATGTTGTGTACATGCTAGCAGAGGGATACATCAACAAAATAAAAGAAGTGTGGTCTTTGACATGTTGGGATAAGCATGGATAAGACACTGGAAGAAAGGTTGCTTGGTAGATACATTGTGGTCTTGGATGTGTGGTACTATTGTTGTGCATATGTTGTACATGTTACATCTATGATGTTGTGCGCACTAGGTGTTGTGTATATATTGTGTGTGTACATGTTGATTATGCAATGATTATGTATAAGGTAGTACATATAATGTTGTGTGAATGTTCATATGCAATGCTAGGTATAGATGGCGCTACGCACATGTTGGATATGTGGTGTTGTGTGCATATGGTTTTGTGCACATGTTGGATATGCAGTGTTGTGTACACAGGGTGATATGCACATGTTGTATATGTGGTGCTATGTACATATGGTGTTGTGCACGTGTTGTACATATGGTGCTATGTACTTATGGTGTTGTGTGCATGATTGTACAAGTGGTGTTGTGTGCATACGATGTTGTGTACATATTGTACATGTGGTGTTGTGTGCATGTGGTGTTGTGTACATGTTGTGCATGTGATGTTGTGTACATGTGGTGTCATGTACATGTTGTGGATGTGGTATGATGTATATGTGGCGTTTTGTACATGTTGTGTAGGTGGTGTCCTGCAGATGTGACGTTGTGCACACATTGTGTAGGTGGTGATTTGTATGGTTGTACTGTGTACGTGTTGTACATATGGTATTGGTGTACATGTGGTATTATGTGCATGTTGTAAATGTTGTGTTGCGGTCATGCGGTACTATTTTTGGGTACTATGTTGTTCCTAAAAAATCAACTTAATACTCTGTAGATTATATTATCAACCTAGGATTCGTCTTTTTATTACAAGGTTGTTGTCACGGTCATGACATGGATAGTACTTAAATTATTGGGATCTATGTAAGACTAACATGAAGCAAAAGATAAGAAGTAACATTCAAAAAGTTTCTCTTAGGAAAATACTTGATCTTATCAAACTAGAAGCGGGAATAAATGGTTATGCACAAATCATAAAACAACTTAAATATCTTTTCGTGAAATGATAACTATGATAAATAGATTGATATTCATCTACTTAAAAGGTATTAAATTCTACAAAACCAACAATCCTTACTCTACTATGAAGATTAAGAATAAAGTATAATGCTTTTTAAAGGAAATTCTTTCTAATCACTAACTTCTATATTTTCTGGTAAATGTTAAAAGTAAAACATGGTGGATGGGAATTCACTCAATTAAAAAATAAATCTAGAGATGCACATAAATGAATAGTAAAATTCAAGAATTCACATGACTGAATAGTAAATATGAGTATTCACACAACTGAATAGTAAATCTGAGAATCCACACAAGGAACAACAAATCATTCAAGATGAAAGTAATAAAAAGTAATGATACAAAGTAAAAAGTGATCACTTTCGGACTGGGAACATAGTCTTTGGAAGTTAACTATCTTGGAGAAAATTCAATACGTTTGACTAAAATTTAACCATCTGAGCTTTCATTGATATCAAAGGTGAATTTTAAAAAGGCTTGTAAAAACCTTAAAGCAATATGTTGTTTAGTCACCTTTCATAGTTAGTGAGAATTATCATAATCATCTTCTGTTTTACTGGAGTTTAATTGCATTTATATATTACAACATATTTCTAATGCTAGAATAGTAAAGATATCCTAAGAATCATAAGATTCTCAAGATTTCTTATTTAAGCTATAAAATCTCCATCATATTTCTGAGATAACATATTATATCCTTTCTTTGACTAGTCCATATACATGGGCACGAATCCTTGATCAACATGTCACGATAAGCCCAATGATTTTTCCACAACTTGGTTTCTCTTCAATGATTTTAGGGAATAAAAATCATCAATCAAATATTTCTTGTACATAGATTAACCCAAATTGTGAATCACTGATGTATTAAGGATTCAAATTGACTCATTGACAAGGTAGAATATTAAGATGTCATTAGCTTCTTTCTAGAACTTCTAAGTTCCAAATTATTACAATCTGAACTTAAAGAACTTAAAAAAACTAATTATTAACTGAAGAAATAAAGGGAAGAAGCATACCAATTCCATAACGCAACATTACTCCCAAGCTTACCTTTTTGCATGTCCTCATGCAAAGAGATGATTGATATGTAGGAGTGTTAAAGAGTAGGCTCGGTAAGGCTATTCATCATAGTGTAGAAAACAATTCCTATTTTTGATTTCCTTGAATGCTCTAGTCTTATCTTCCTCTCAGAGTTCATAATCAGGTTTGTATTCATCTGGAGGGCACCAGATGATGGAACATTTATCCCTGCCTTTGATCCACTTAGGTCCTTCTACCAGGACCATGTGAGCATATTATCACATTCTGACTGTTGCTAATTGAAGTAGTTAAAAGGTTCCCTGTTTTTCACCTAATTGGTGGACATCTTCCACCTCTTTTTAGCAGCCCAGCCGGCTTATACTTTGATTTATTTAAAATATTCCATTCCAACCTGGAGAACATCATTATAAACAACTGCGAGGGTAGAGACAACACAAGGTTGTTCCTTAAACTTTTTATGTTTGATGAGTTTACGTAGAGGTCTCCTTGGTTCACCCTAGACTGAGAGATCAAGACCATTCTCCCTTCAATGAAATGTGTCATGAGATTTTGACCATATTATATGATTTGTGGCAAAAGAAATGAATGCTTGGAATTGTACATCACCAATAAAGGGACTGGGGTCTTCATCCCTCTGGTCCTCTAAGAAGAAATTATGCATATAT
The DNA here is from genome assembly GCA_000404065.3 of Pinus taeda. Classification (NCBI taxonomy): domain Eukaryota; kingdom Viridiplantae; phylum Streptophyta; class Pinopsida; order Pinales; family Pinaceae; genus Pinus; species Pinus taeda. Next base: position 85,307 of record APFE030546076.1, read on the forward strand.
AGTTCACATAAAAAGTATTTTACATGATCATCCCGTTGCTAAAAAGATTTGATAAATAAGAAACAATATTAAATTCAGAAGGTTGACTAGACCGAACAACTTTGACCTTAAGCAATAGATATTACTAAAGTAAAAATAAAGTATAGTTCTTAGCTAAGGACCTATAGGAAAAAGCATTAGAATAGATGGAGCAAACCTTCATTGTTTGTTCCAAGTATTTTTTAGTTTGGCCCTGCACCATTTTTTCCTTTTTCTCAGCTGTCGTCAGTTTGGCATAAGCCTCATCCCCAACGATGGATAATGCTCTAAGCTTTTGTAACAATTCCTCATGCTCCTTTTGAAGCACCACTTGTCCTCGGTATCATCTTAAACTCTCTTATTGTTCCTCCAATCTTTTATTCAACACTTGAAGGGTAGCATCCATAATTAAAGGGGTGCAAGGAGGTACAAGATCTGTTTGAGTAGTCTTGTTAATGAAAACCAACAATTCTCTTTGAATAGCTGCCTCAATTGTCATCACATTGAAACCCAAATCTGTTTGTGTTCCTATAGCAACAATACGGGTTTCCTCTATCTGGGTTTCTATAGAGGCAACAAAATTCTCCGTTTTATTGAAAAATGGCAACAAGAAATGCTAAAAATAAAAGTGCTAAAAATAGCAGTTTGGGTACTAGTGCTGGATAGGGCAACAGGGAATGAAAAATGGAAGTGCTAAAAATAGAAGTTCTATTTTTAGCAGTTCAGTGTGGATTTCAATTCTAGTCAGTCCGTGGACTAGAAATAGGAAGTAAAATTCGAATTTGATATTAACAATAGTTTGTAAATTAATTAATTAATTTAGTTTGAGTTAATTAGTCAAGGAATTATGAACTTGAAGTCTAGGTGAGGACATGCAATAGTTTCTCCTTTGATTGAGTAATTTATCCCTTGATTAAGGAGATAAGGATGAGTTCTATATTGAGTATGATTAGTTGACTTAGTTTAACTTAGTCAAGTCCAGTTAGATTAATTTAAAAATTTGTTAAATTAATGAGAGTTCAGTTAGTTAATGCTTGCATGCATGTAACTACTATATTTTAGATAACTGAGTATTTACTCATGGATAACTCATGCATGTGAGTTCAGATAGAGACCCAGTTGAGATCAGATGGAGGGACAATGTACTATCAGTTGCTAGGATATTCCTTGTGAATATTCCTTGCATGCAGAAGAAATATTATTCCTTATGGATTGCGTAGTTGGACCTGAGGTTACAGAAGGTATGATGTGGCCAATTCACACATGTTATGACATTTGACCCCAATCAAAACTGCGCAAGGAAATAGGAGCTTGGAGGACTTGTGTAGCCTATATATTCAGGCCTAGGTAGTCCATGAGCTTCATCATCAGAGTACATAGAGAGTAGGATAGCTTTTGAGCTGATTCTTTTTGTATGTTGTTGAGGATTTCCACTTGATTGATAATACAAAGATGGAGTTTTAGGCTGGTGCTTTCCCCAAGTTATATATTTTGTGTTATGGTTGATTACTTCTCATTCACAATTATATCTATTCATGCTTGATGTTTCTCATGTTTAATTAAGTTTCCATAAAGTTTATGGTAGATGTAGATCTAGTATTATGCTTTAGTACATTGCATATATCAGTTTGATCTACAGGTGAAATTTCTACATGATATCAGTGAACTAGCTAATTTGTAGAGAAAATTCTACATGGTATCAGAGCACAGGTGATCAAGGAAGAACAGTATACAAGAAGGGAGAAGTTGAAGTTTGTGGTTTCTGAATATTGAATTGAGTTCTTATCACATCTATTTCACCGATGGTGTGTGATGGTTTGAAATTCGAATATGCCCTTGATGGCAGTTCAAACTATATAGCCTGGAAGGATCACTTGTAGGCAGTATTAGAAGATAATGGCCTTAAGGACTTCATTGATCAAGAAGTCCTGAAGCTAACTAATGCTACTCAACTGGCGGAATGGAAGAAGAGTGTGGCTAGAGCAAGGAGAATCCGTTTGGAGGGAGTTCGAGATCACATTGTCTCAAGCCTCCATGGGAAGGAGACTCCGTTTTCAATGTGAAAAACATTGAAAGATCTTTATCAGAATAACAGTGATTAGAGGAAGTTGGCACTGTAGGACAAACTTCAAAAGATCAAGTGTGAAAAGGGCACCATGATCTCTATGTATCTGAACAAGCTCACCACATGTAGGGATGAGCTTGGAAGTGTAGGGATCATGATAGCTGATGATGAGATGGTGAGTCTTGCACTCCTCGGTCTTCCTAAGAGATGGCATAGCTACCAAGACTCAGTTAATGGAAGAGAGAAACTGCCAGATTGGGAATTACTTTGGTCGGATTTGATGCAAGAGGAGATAAGAAGAAGCACCAGAGATGGTTCTTCATCTATGGAGGATGAAGAAAATTGTGCCTTAGTGAGTAAGGTAAAGAAGGGGAAGGAGAAGGTCTCTCTTTCTGAGTTCAGTTCTTCCCATGGTGTGAAGAATTTTGACAAATCAAAAGTGTGATGCTTTCGTTGTCATGAGGTGGGCCATTTTGTTACAATTGTCCACTGAGGAAATCCAAGAAGGGATCCAGGGAAGGATCTAAAGGTGAGGCACTTGCTTCATAGTTCGAGTTTGATTTCACACTCTTCGCATGCATGCTTTCATCCATGGTGGGAAGTGGTTGGTTTCTTGACAGTGGAGTTTCTTTCCACATGACCAGTGACAAGAGTTTGTTCAGTACTTTGGAGGAGAAATATCTCCAGATACTCATAGCAATGGGTAATGATGAAAATTATAGTGTCTTAGGTATAGGCACAGTTATTTTTCAAAGGGAGCATGGAGCTCGCCTCACCTTGACCGATGTCAAGTATGTACCAGGACTGAAGAGAAACTTAGTGTCAATCGTGATGCTGTCAAACAATGGCTATGATGTAGTCTTTAGTAAGGGAAAGATTTTCCTTAGACATATCATCACTAGATAGGTGAAGTAGATCGGTTCATGGGTCAAGAACCTATATGCACTTAAGGTACAAGATGCATGCAAAGCCTTGAGGAGCAAGGCAAAGGTTAGATACTTGGTGTTTGAGAGGGAGAGTAAATTACCTCTCAACATGCAGTCCTGGAAGAAGTCTCAGACAATTGTGGAGGAGCCATGATTAGAGATGCTGAGAGGAGACTGAGTGGAGGTATCCACTCATGCAGAGACCTCATGTAGGGGGAACTTTTGAGTGGAGTGGGTAGAAGGATCACATGCATCCGTACCTCCATGTAGGAGGTGGGGTGATGTGGAGTGACAGTCCCAAGAAGGCTGAAATAGGGGTAGGATCCTTGAGGTACCCAACCTATTTGATTCGACTTTGCTACAGGAGCCTCGATGAAGAGTAGCAGGACTAGCTGAGTGGGTAGAGACAGATGCGGATGGAGCATTAGAGAGAGCTACAGTGTAGGTGTTCTAGGGCTATGTAGAGCTAGCAAGCTGCAACAATGCAAGAGGCATAAGAATGTTACACCAGTGTAGGATGGCATAGAGAGGTGTGCAATGGTGCGAGATGCATGGAGTGTTGCAACAGCTTAGAGGTTAGAGAGGGAGCACTTGTCAGCAGCAGTTTGAGCTTTAGCATCAGAGTATGTTTCTAGCCCAACAGGGAGGTCAGTTGGGGGTTTCTTTTGTTCTGAGAGTTGGTGGAGCAACCACACATGGTAGAAGTGCTACATGTAGAACATTTTAAAGGTACAGGATTGAGTTCGAGAGGAAGCCTTTCTTATTGAGAGGGAATGTTGAAAAATTGCAACGATAAATGCTAAAAATAGAAGTGCTAAAAATAGTAATGCTAAAAATAGCAATTTCGGTACCAGTGCTGGATTGGGAAACAAGGAATGAAAAATGGAAGTGCTAAAAATAAAAGTTCTATTTTTAGCAGTTTAGTATGGATTCCTATTTTAGTCAGTCCCTGGACTAGAAATAGGAAGTAAAATTCGAATTTGATATTAACAGCAGTTTGTAAATTAATTAATTATTCAGTTTGAGTTAATTAGTTAAGGATTTATGAAATTGAAGTCTAAGTGAGGACATGCAATAGTTTCTCCTTTGATTGAGGAATTCAGGGAAAATTTTAAGAACCCCCCGTAAATTTATATGTATAATAAATGGGTGAATCTCCATGGTATATAGGAAAAATGGAAGGCGATTTTATCAATAAATATAATATGTATATATAATTTTTTGGCGAATCTCTCACCAGGCATGGCCGAATATTTTACTCAATTATAAAATCTTGTAAGATCTTGGCGAGTCTTTCACTAAATAATAAAACTTTGTAAAGTCCTAGTGAATCTTAGCATTGTGAACTCCTAGAGAATTTTTTGAAAAAGTATAAAACCATATATGCCAAGAGCCACATGGTGGCAATATCATTATTTTTCACATTTCCATGACATGGAACTTGTTTATAAAATTATAAAAAAAGCCAAACAAGTTCGTTATAATATGCAGGTAAGCTTATAAAAGAGTTTAATACCTCTACTATGCTTGTCTTCACTTAAGTGTCATAGCTGCTATACTTAACACTATGAATCACAACTCTCTCAGAACTCAACTCTAGAGTGTAATTAAAACCTTTGGAAATTGAATCTGACAACTCTATAAAAAGGATTAGTGAAATAAAAGCTTTTGTGAATGAGCCCACTAACTATCACTACTAAACAATCAATCTAGACTATGAAATCTTCCATCTTGATCACAATCATGCTCACGATCAAGGGAGTGTGACCACCTGGCCTGACATAATGGCCATCATAGCTTCCAATAATCAACAACCACCTTGCAAGGACATCCTAGCTCATGTCTCATGAATTTTATTCATCAATATTAACTGATATAAATCTTATAAAGATAATATTATAATCCTCTCCATATTCACTATTAATACAAGGGTAAAGGAAATTTTCTAGCTCAAGGCACTAGCCAATACCAACCTTGGTATTTGTGACCCCTTTGTGGGGACGCACCTACCCTGCCCCATTGGGGTTTTTCCTTGTAACATAGTTCAAGGATCACAAGACTTTCCAATCTTCCTACTCCACTAGACACACTTTATATGCTATACATAGTGAATGGAAAAGAAGCATTATAGAACACACAATTGCACAGAAGGAAGAAAAATCTTAGCCAGTTCAATATCAAAATCTTAACCACTGATTAATAAAGAGTAACAAGTAGTGTAATGAATTATTTTGAGTTATTTATTTACAAGGTGTAAAGAATGTAGTGGAATGGAAAATATTACTTAGGCAACCCTTCAATATTTTCTACTAATATGTTTGTGCATGTACATATGAAATTAAGAGCATTGTTGAATACAAAGTTTCCTTTTCTCTTGCCTCCATTTTGAAAAATCAGTGTGAAATGAGTGTCACTTTGAATCTCCTTTCCTATGTGGATGTTTTGACAGATCAATGTGAAATCAAAGTCACTTTGAATTTCCTTTCCTGCGAGGGATCACATCCACAGTTGATTAGTAAAAGATAAACTACTATATATTATGTTAAAGAAATTGAATGCAATCTAAATAATGGCACTAGCTGCAATGCTTATTTTCATTAACACTATGGAAAAGCAACAACAATGTTTCAAAGCACACTTACTGGAAAATTCATAACGTTCTGAGAATATTTAATGATAGCATCTGAACCTCGTAGCTATGGTGGGGAAACTAGGGAACCCAAATCTTGGAAGATATCTCATACCAAATCTAAGAAAAAAATAACAAAGGGAAAAAATCAAAATCTATAAATCAAGCAATGAATTGTTTACAAATCAAATACAATTCCTTTTACTAACAGTTAAATTGTGGTGATATATTTAAATATTTAGTAAGAGTGGAACTTCAAACCATGGAATATTACCTTTGTCATTACTTTCATCCCTCAGAGATTACAAATCAATACTTATGGAAAGATTGTAAGAAATTTTGTGAAATAGTAAAGCATAACCTCTATTTTCAAGCAACAAAATCAAGACAATGTTACATCAAGAGCCATAATTGATACATAATCAATGAATCAAGTCCTTGTATGGCACATGCTTGTTTCATAACCTCTATTTTCTCAATAACAAAATCAAGACATTGTATGTGGTTATTGCCAAAAGGAAAATGCGTTCTAGTTTGGAAGAGGATCTTATCAAAAGACATGGATTTATTCAAAGCTACAAAGCCTAATGGGTTACTGAAAAATAAGTTGGAATATGGGATCATGATACATAAATTGAAAAAATATGCTTTCCTTTTAGAAACATTATAGTTATACAATGTTTTTCGAAAGCATTACAATTTGAAATTGGACCTTTCTATCATGACAAATTTTCATTAACAGAATGTACTTTCCTACCTGAAACGTTGAAGATATCCAAGGAAAACTTGAAAAGCATAAGAGAACTTAGCATAATGTACTTTCTTTCCTTCCTTAACATTCTTAAAGAGTTGAGGCTCCCCAAGTCATCAGGTAACTTTCGAAGGAAATGACAGTTAGTAATAGTCCAATTCACAACTAAAAATGTGTCACAAATACGAGGGGGCATCTCCTCCAAATCACAAAAGTGCTCCAGGTTAAAATATAGCATTATTGGAAGCTTAATTCTCTACTGGATGTTATTGAACCCAAACATTTTTCCAATATTCACTGAAAGCTTAAAGAGAGCTTCCCTAAGTTCTACATGACTTTACTATGCTCTTGAAGTGGGGGCACATGCAGCCTCTCCAAGTGAATAGTCTTAAACTAAGTGAAGATAAGGTCGATAGATCATT
>APFE030546076.1:94622-114664 GCA_000404065.3 Pinus taeda
TAATGAAGTTCAGTTAGTTAATGCTTGCATGCATGTAACTACTGTATTTCAGATAACTGAGTATTTACTCATGGATAACTCATGCATGTCAGTTTAGAAAAAGACCCACTTGAGATCAGATGGAGTGACAATGTACTATCAGTTGCTAGGATATTCCTTGTGACTAATCCTTACATGCAGAAGGAATATTATTCCTTATGGATTGCGTAGTTGAACTTGAGGTTACAACAGGTATGATGTGGCCAATTCACACATGTTATGACATTGGACCCCAATCAAAATTGTGCAAGGAAATAGGAGCTTGGAGGACTTGTGTACCCTATATATTCAGGCCTAGGTAGTCCATGAGCTTCATCATCAGAGTACAAAGAGAGTAGGATAGCGTTTGAGTTGATTCTTTTTGTATGTTGTGGAGGATTTCCACTTGATTGATAACACAGAGATGGGGTTTTAGGCTGGTGCTTTCCCCAGGTTATATCTTTTTTGTTATGGTTTATTACTTACCATTCTCAGTTATATCTATTCATGCTTGATGTTGCTCATGTTCAATTAAGTTTCCACAAAGTTTATGGTAGATGTAGATCTAGTATTACGCTTTAGTACATTGCATATATCAGTTTGATCTGCAGGTGAAATTTCTACATGATATCAGTGAGCTAGCTGATTTGTAGAGAAAATTCTACAAGTTTGAACTTGAACCATTCGAGTTCCTTGCCTTCTCTTATAGTTTCACTTGATGTTTTTTAACCAACTTCTAAGATGCCTCACATTCCTTTGTAAATTCTAATTTTCTTTCTTCAACAACTCTATTTCATGGTTGATGTTTCTCCTTCTACTTCTAGCAAGTTTTTCAATCTGTACAATTGAAATAGAAGGGATGGCATCAATAGTCTCGGGCCCCTTGATTACAACTTTTTCAACTGTGGAAATGATTACATGGTTTATAGGGTCCTTATTAGACTGAAGCATGCTAGTAAGGTCATCACTAGTATTTTGATGCTCAGGGGATCATGGAATTGTTGCTTCAGAAGGGGAACCAAGTTCCATAATTGTTGCGATAGAATCTCTTTAATGTTCTTGGGGAGAAGGGTTCCCAAGGTCCTCTTAAGATTGCAACATAACAATAGCATTTTAATTGGAAGGCTAAACAGGAAAATCAGGCATCGGGGTTCGTTCGGGTGAAGATTCCAAATAATCCACATCTTTGTAAGGATTCAAAAGGGTTCCCCTATTCTCCAATACTTGGGTTATTTCTTCATCATGAATTTGAGGTGAATTGTCTTGATGTGTTTCCTGAACATTAGGAGACTTCTGAGATACATTTTCCTCTACCAATTGTTTGCTAGAATTTGTGGGATTTCTTGTTTTAATTAGTTTGGTCGACCTTCTATGTTTGGCGGGTAGAGAGACTAGAAGGGATGTTATTCTCTTCTTAGCCCTGGATATCTTTAGTGAAATTCAAGTATGGGCTTGTTCCTACATCATCTCTTCCCTTACCATCTTAGCTTCTTCATTATTTGTTGGTCACTCAGGTTCCATAATGAGCATTTTAGTTTGTGATGGAGGTTCATTGTTTCCCACAAATTCATTCTAGGTTAAATGGGCTTGGTTTAACTCTCTGATGACTATCAAATTTATAAGAGAGTGGTAACTTACTACCAAATCCTAGTGTTTATATTTACCAATTCTAATAGCAATCTCATGCAAGAGAGAATTTGAAAAGAAAGGTAATCTTATAGTTATCTTCTTCTTAATTACTGACATTATCTATAGGTGTCGAGGTCTAACTACATTGTATCGACCATCATAGGTAATGTACCTTTGTAATATTTCTATTAATTCCTTCCATGGTTTTGGAAAGGAAGCAGGTTGATATCCCTTGCCTTTTCGAACCAACACTACGTCGGGATCTATGAAAAACAACATTGCGCTTTGCAACCCAATATGTTTATTGATCCATTTTTTACCTTCCATGAAGAGCCCTGGAACTTCTTCCAAGACTGCTTTTTTAATTGGTACCTACCTGCGTTTTAGTATAGTTACTCCATTGTTCAAGTTTTGTAAAATTTCCAAAGCGACCAAATTGTTGAATCCTTGTAATCGGGAAAAATACTTGATGTGGCCCACCTACTGTAGAATTCGTCGTACTTTTTTAGAGATTTGTAGTTGAGATGGTTCACTCCAGATCGATCGAACACCAATTTTTTTTGTCTCTCAAAAATTATTCTGAAGCTACATTCAAAGTTTTAGCCAACAATTGCAAAAAAATAGAAATATTCAACTATTACCTCAATATAACACATGCAGGCAAAATTACTTCAATGATTAGGCGTTCTTGTCAAATGTGCATATATCTTATCATACATGTGATTTTTCACCCCCTGATAAAAATAAAGGTCGACCACAACCTTTAGTGATATGGTGAATCAACGACATGTTAATACATTAATTACCATAATGGAAAATGATCAAATTAGGTGATGTCACCTAGCCTAGTGATAAGGGATATTAAATGATGAGATATGTTGATGAAATGGGATCTATGTGGAGTTCGAAGCATGGAAAATATTTTAGTCATGGGTAAAAGTAATTCACACCACATTATTACCTTTAACAAGAAAGTAAAATAGATTTAGCAAAGTTTTTCTTTTTTAAATGCATTTCGGATATCTATAGATACATAGTTGTTCATACAAGATTGAATTACCACCTTAGTGTTGTGAGAGATTTCCATAATAGTTTGGTGATTCCTCCTTTATTTATTAAAAAGGGAAGTCAAAATCGAAAAGTATTTATGTGATGATTTCAAATATACATCAATGCCAAAGCCATATCCCCTACTAGCATGTGTCCATAGCCTCAACAGGGTTTCCTTTTAACCCCTTGAGATGGCAGTATTCCATTCTACTAAAAATTCATGACTTTATTTTGCTAAAAATTTCTCAAAAGACCATTTTTATGGCATGATAACCAATTACTAACAATTCCATTCACCATATCTTAACGAAGTGAACAAGCTAGCTCGTGATGAGACCTCTTGTCCTTTGATTAAAATATCAAAGGAAATTACCCTAGTTTGGTGACCATAATAGCAATGCCATTTTATTAAGTCTTATGATCATGGTAGGTCAACTCATGATGATACCTCCTATTTTTTTGATGAAAATTTTTCTTAGTTTCTTATTTTTATAGCCCTTTTTTTATAATAATGAAATATCAGTGAATGGGGGTAGCTCATCAACTCCTTAAGAGTTATGGATGGCGTAAAAGGAACTATAACAAATTAGAACTTTAAGTTGTCATTTTCTTCCCACAACTTTACTTTTTAAGGAGGTCACCAGATTATATGGGGAAAATAAAAATACTCCCTTGGTGGCCATCAAGGCAATGTATCATGAACAATTTATGTTTACTTACAATATCAGGAGTGCTAAAATTTTTGTTTTAATAGAGTTTACGAAATAAAATAAAATATTCTTCATAAGGTAGTGATTGGGATAACATAATGTTTGTCACCATGATAGAAATAAAATTCTTCAGAATCACAAAAAGAATCAAGGAAGCGGCAGTCATAAAAAAAAACAGATGTAAATAAAGGAACGACAAATATGTCTAGAGGGAACAACAACTACTATAAAAGGTAACAAGGTTGTGACAAAGGGAAACACCAACTATGATAAAAAGGAACAACGACCATTATAAGAGGAAACAACAATTCTTATAAAAGGAAAAAACAACTGTGACCAAGGGAACAGTAGGGATGGAATAGAAAGTTGTGCTAAAAAGGAATGGTAGCTATGACCAAGGGAACATTAGTGATGGAGAAACAAGTTGTGCTTAAATGGAATGACAACTGTGACCAAGGGAACAATAGAGATGGAACAAAAAGTTGTGCTAAAAGGGAATGTTAGCTATGACCAAGGGAACAAGAGGGATGGAACAAAAAGTTGTGCTAAAAAGGAACGACAATTGTGACCAAGGGAACAATGGGGACAGAACAACAATTGTGACTAGGGGAACAATAGTGATGGAACAAGAAGTTGTTCAAAAATCAACCACCCCTCTTTTTGTTAATTTATTATTTTTAAAAAATCTTAGTAAATTTCATAGATATATATACATTATGTACAATATGAAAATATTTTTCAAAAATTCAAGTAGATGTAGCTAGTGGGTTGCCTCCCCAGTCAACTGCGATATGGAAATTGAAATCATTACCAATTTGACGACAAAAAGACTCTCTTATATGCGACTGACGATATAGGCGTAGTTGATGTATGTTTGGAGAAAAAAGACACTGGATCCATAAATAGTGGTTAAGGTCACTGTACCATTGTCGTAGACTTCAGTAATTGTGTAAGGTCCTAACCATCTCTCTGAATTTTTCCAGGAAAATATTGAAATATGGAGTCGTACAAGAGCGCATAGTCGCCTTTCTAAAACGTCTTCTTTTTATAGAGATGATCATGCCACCTGCCGCTTTGTTGTTGAATAATTATTTTACATTTAAAATCCAATAAACGTACCTCATCCAACTCATTAAGCTATTGTAGGTGTTGTTTATGTGTTTTTGTGAAGTCCAGTCCAATTTGTTTTACAGTTTTAAGAGTCTTTATCTCGAATTCAATAGGAAAAATGGGCTCCTTACCGAAAACAAGGTGGTATGGTAAATGGCCAGTGGTGTTATGCCATGTTATATGATAAGCCAATAATGCCTTTGGAAGTTTAGTTGCCCAATTTCAACGATTCACTGATACCGTTTTGGTCAAAATTTGCTCCAAAACTTTGTTGGTACTTTCTACTTGTTTGTTTTCTTGGAGGTGGTGAGAAGTAACTTTGTGCTTAATATGGTAGTTTTATAGGGTGGAAAAGATCTTATGAGTAGTAAATTGTGACCCCCCTTATGTTATTAATTCTCTCAGTAGTTTGCATCACATGAAAATTTCAAATAAGAAGCTAATGACTGCTTCTTCTATGGGTTTTGGAAGGGCTACTGCTTCCACCCACTTAGTCACGTAATCTATACAAACTAGGATTTACACCTTTTGATTCAATAATGGATTGAAGGGACCTATGAAATCCAATTCCCATCTTTCAAAGGGATCTATTACAAGTTACATCTGCAGAGGCGTCTCGTCGACTTGAATGGGAAAACCCATACTTTGACAGCTATAGAACGCTTTACATACTTTTTGACATCTTTAAATATTGTGGGCGAGTAATAGCCCATATGGAGTACATTGTGTCCAGTCCCGTGATTAAGGAAATTCCCACCACAGGGTTCATCATGAGAAGCCTTGAGAATGTCATAAATCTCATCCTCTTTAATGCATCTGTGAATTTGAAAGTCAGATCCCATATGGAAGAGATATTCGTCTATTCAGGAAAATCACAAACTGTGTTGAACAATAAGTTTCCTATCCTAGTGTGAGAAATGCATTGGAAGCTTCCCTTTTGCCGAGTATTTGGCCACATCAGCATGCCAGGGTGCCTTGAGTGTTACGGAAAATAGGTGTTCATTTATGAATTGATTGTCCACTAGTGATGGATCAATTATTTTAGGTACTTTGGACAAGAAATATGGAACGAGGTTTTCTTTTCCTGGATGATCATTGTTAGTAATATCAAAATCATGCAATAACAACAACCATTGAGTTAGTTGGCCAATAGTGATATTTTTTTAGCTAAATATATAATAACATAATGGTCAGTGTACAGAAAAACTGGATATCCTATTATGTCTTCTTCCTACCCTAGGACGGCTCCTATTGTTGTGTCTAATGCATCTGATGAAATATGAAAATTCCAATTTGGTCCTCTTAATACAAGGGATGTTGAAACCATATTTTTAAGATCTGCAAAAGCGACTTCACTTTTTTCAATCCACTCAAACTCAACATTTCTTGTTAAAACATACAATGGTGTAGCTATCTTTGAAAAATGTGTTATAAATCTACGATAATATCCAGCGTAGCCAAGGAAAATATGTACCTCAGCTGGTGTACAAGGTGTAGGTAACATAATAATTACCTCAATTTTTGCTAGATCTACTTGAATACCTACAACCGAAATGTAATGTCCTAAAACTATACCTTCAGCCATCATAATATGGAATTTTTCATGGCTAAGGTATAATCTGGTATAAATGCATCGTTCAATTACTTTTTCCAAATTCTTTAAGACCTGATTAAATCCATCACCATATGGGTAAATTCGTTGATATACATCTCAAGTCCTTCATTAATCAAATCAGAAAAGATACCCAAGATTGCCCTATGGAAAGTGGTTGGAACATTACACAACCCAAATGGTAAAAACCTATATGCAAATGTTCCCCATGGGTAGGTAAATGTTGCCTTGTCTTGATCTTCGGGAGCCATCTGGATTTGGTTATAACCATTGAAGCCATCTAGGAAGGAAAATAATTTTTTCCCAGCGAGAGTGTCAAGGACTTGGTCTACAAATGGAAGGGGAAAATTGTCTTTCTGATTAGCCTTGTTCAATTCTCTGTAGTCTACACAAATTCTCCACTTCCTGTTTTTCTTAGGGATGACAACTAATGGAGAAACCCACTGGCTATCCAAAATGGGATATGTAAAATTGACATCTAGGAGTTTTTGTAATTCTTGTTTTACTATATCCCTGGGATGTGGATTTAATCTTCTCTAGGGCTGATGAATAGCAAGGGCATCTTTCTCTGTATAAATATGATGAGTACATAATTGGGGATCAATGCCCTTCATATCAGAATATTCTCAAGAAAAAGCTTGTTTATATTTGCAATGAATCTGGATTAGTTTTTCTTGTTGCTTATCATTAGATTGGAATTAATATTGAGGGTTTTGCTAGGTTCAATTTCAATTGGAATGCTATTATGGACACCAATCATGGGTATATGATCATTGTTTGGAATTTCTAATGGATCCTTTTGGGCTTCATTATCCAGTATAGCTTTCAGTATTTGACATGTTGGATTCCCCACGTAGAAGGTTTGTTAATGAAGCCATGAATTATATATCTTTGTTCTGATTTTTAAATTTAATGGCTTTATCTAAGGTAAGAGGAGAACACAAATTTTCCTCCTGGTATTTGTGTGAGCATGGTTGATAATTTCCAATAGGTGGGTTTTGTTTAGCGAGTGGATATAACATAAGGCTTTTGATGGTGTTTCCTTTGGTAATTTTAACATTTTCTGTCTGACATCCTATATATGCATATATTGTCACCAAACATGGCCTTCCTAATATAAGAGGGTGACCATCCAGTCTATTCCTTGGACTAATAACCAAAAAATCTACCAGGTATTCCTAGGAGTCCACATAGACAATAATGTATTCTAGAATATCTTGTGGCTTGACTACTAATTTTTCGGATAACTCTAATAAGGTCAAATTTGGTTTCAAATTTATGATACCCAGAATACCATAGGTTTCGTGAGTTAAAATATTTATAGTTTCTTCTAAGTCCACCAAGATATTTAGGAAATTGCAACCCTAAATTTGGATAGTTACTACTAGATTACTGGGGTCATCATACTTGACATGTATCTATTTTCCTAAGATGAGGTTGGATAATGTCCCTACAATGGACTGTTGGTGGATCTTCAGGTTTCCTCCTAGGCTTTTTTCCGACAAGTCTTTAATTACTTTAGCATAAATTGGAACATAGCATATAGCCTAGAGGAGCAAAATTTTTATACATAAATGATATAATTCCCCTACAAGATCAAAATCAGGGTGAATGGTCAGTTTAATTACTATGAGTCTCTTGGGGAATGGGGCAGTAGCAAGTATAATTTTATCAAAACCTTGTTGCCTGGTTTCTCCATCGACTAGTTTTGTTTTAGAAATGATTATAGTTGGAGTTGTATGTTATGCTATAGTCTTCTCCCCAATATGAGTTTCATTATATTCCTATTCTTGATTAACTTTATCACCTTTTGGGAAGATAACTCATCCAGATCTCAACCATCATTCATTACATTCAAGAGGGTTCATTTCATGATCCGAACTTTCAGCAATCTATAAATATTGAACAAGTCTATTGTTTGGATTGGGATTTAGTTGAGTATGAAATCATGGGTGCATTGGGGGTTGGGAGTTAGGGGTTAATTGAAATGGGGCTTGAAATTATGGTTGAGATTGGGTTAAAGTCCCGACAAGTGGATTGGTTGGTCCTGCAGGGTGCTGCCAGTTTTGAGGCCACATTGAGTTTTGTGCAAATGAGTTGATCCACTATGAAGGATATGGGTTATTAGCTAAATTCTGCCATGAAGCGATAGAATACTGTTGATTTTCCCATACAGGCCTGGTAAATGGTTGATTTATCCAAGGTGGTGCAGTGTAAGGCTAGGTTTCCTGAGTGGAATTAAAATATGGCTGTCCCTGCCATGTTGATCTAGGAATTTTTTGTTAAATCTACTGTCCAGAATCAAACAAAGATGGATCGTGTGTCATACCTGAAGGATGATCCTACCATTATTGTCACAGTGTCATAAGTTATGTTGGTTTTGGGTCTTCCTCAGCTTCTTTGAACATGAAATTTAATCTTGGAAGTGATGGACATCATTTTTTTGAATGATCTTTGGTACAAATAACCCATATTTCGACCATATCTAGTGGGCATTCCCTTCCGCTATGTTCCTTTCGACAACGAGGAAAAAAAATTGCCATATTTTTTCCTAACTCATCTTGTTTCTACTTGGCCTATAAGAAATCCAACTATGCAGTTAATGTGCCCAAAATATCAGTTTTAAAATATTCTAAAAGATTACAAATCTCTGCTCGAGTTATGCCTTCACCTGGAGTTTTGCTGGTTCTAGTAAGAGCATCTTGAATACCAGATCTGGTTTTCATTCTTCCTCGTGAGCACTTGACATAGTTTGATAATATCGTCATATTTTTCTTGCGAAATATCACCTTGCCCCATCAAATTAAGTGTTTCTATCCATTCACCTTTCTTGCCCTTAATTAAAGCAGTTTTTAGCACTTCCTTTGGTAGAGTAGTGTAAGGTGATCTCTGTGAGTTGTACTGAAATCTCTCAATGCACTCCTCTAAGTTTTCACCATATTTGTCCATCATTTTAAATATTTCGTCTTTTAATTCCCTAGATTGGAAATAATCTTGATATTTCGTAAGAAAACCAATTTTCATTCCATCCCAAGAATTGATAGTACCCCTTCCTAATCCCATAAACCAACGTAGAGCTACTCCCTTCAAGGCAGAAGGAAAAAATTTCAGTTTCTGTGGATTAGTAGTGTAATCATACCCTCCATAGGACATGAAACTCGAATAAGAATGCATTGGGATCTTCAGAAGTCATTCCATGAAAATTCAGGATATTTTTTAATGGAATAGATTTCATCGGGGTATAAGCCAATGGATCTACTATAGGATATTATGTGGTCAAGGTCTGTATTTGGGATACCATGTTTTCCATTTGGTCAAAAATTCACAAATATATTTCAGGGATTTTACAATCAGGAGGTGTTATTTGAGTAGGGAGATTTTGGTTAATTTTCAACCCTCGAGGGGGCCTCACAACATTGCTTAGATTAGGAATTTCAGGTGCTTTTCCTACAATAGGGGTTGCAAGGGGTCCATGTCTGAGAGTTTTCATATTTGTTTCAATAAATTGTGGCTTAGATCCACTCGTTTCTCCCTCCCCTTATTTTAAATTACAAGAATCTCCTTCATATCTATTAAAAGGATTGAGGTGTTTAATAGGCATATCTTGGAAAATTTGTTCAAATCCTTCATTTTTATTGTGAATCTTAGCATGAGCTGCAATTGATGATTTTGCTACTCCAGGGGCAATGGTAGAGCCCTTCCCAGATATTGTTCAGGGACCTACTAACACTTGAGACTCAAATTTCTAAATGATTTCGTCTATAAAGGTCGATCTTCCAAGGCCAACCTGACCTTGGGTTTTTGTGGCTTTTGATAAGGATTTTTGTTCTATAACTACTTGGTTCCTATTATTCTTCTTAGTCATACACACCTAAATAATTTAAATGCATCAACCAAGGGTGGGTGTTGGCACAAGCCTTTTACATAGTGCATGTGTAGGTTCTTACCTTTCGTCTTCAATACCCGACCCTTTAGAGATATAGTCTATCACTTCTTTGACAACCTCCCCAGTAACGACTCCAAAATGTTGGGTATTAAGTTGTTCCTAAAGAATCATCTTAATCCTCTATACATTAGATTATCAACCTGGGGTTCATTTTTTTATTACAAAGTTGTCAGCAAAGTCAGTGTAGGGATAGTACTTAAATTACTGGGATCTATGTAAAAGTAACATGAAGTAAAAGCAAAGAAGGAACATTCAAAAATATTCTCTCAGGAAAATACTTGATCTTATCAAACTAGAAGCATGAATAAATCATTGTGCTAAAATCATAAAACACCTTTACTATCTTTTCAAGAAATGATAACTATGATAAATGGATTGAGATGCATCTCCCTAAAAGGTATTAAATTCTACAAAACCATCAATCCTTACTCTATTGTGAAAATTAAGAATAAAGCATAATTATTTTTAAAGGAAATTGTTTTCTAATCACTACCTGCTATTTTTTATCGTAACTGTTAACAGTAAAACATGGAAAATGGGAATTTACTCAATTAAAAATGTAAATTTGAAGATGCACATGACTGAATAGTAAAATATAAGAATTCACATGAATGGATAGTAAATCTGAGCATTCACACAAATGAATAGTAAATCCGAGAATTCACACAAGGAACAACAAATCATTCAAGCTAAAAGTAATAAAAAGTAATGATAAAAAGAAGACAGTGATCATTCCAGGACTGGGCCCACGGTCTATGGAAGTTAACCGTCTTGGAGAAAATTCAATATATAGGATTAAAACTAAACCATCTTAGGTTTCATTTATATCAAAGGTGAATTACAAAAAGGTCTATAAAAGCTTAAGACAGGCTACTGTTTACTCACCTTTTACAGTCAGTTAGAATTATCATAATCATCTTTTGTTTTACTGGAGTTTAATTGCATTTATATATTAGACCATATTTCTAATGTTGGAATAGTAAATCTATCCTCAGAATCAGAAGATTCTCATGATTTCTTATTTAAACTATAAAATCTCCATCATATTTCCAAGATAACATATTGTATCCTTTCTTTAACTGTTCCATGCACATAGGCATGAATCCTTGATCAACATGTCACGATTAGCCCAATGGTTTTCGACAACTTGGTTTCTCTTCAATGATTTTAGGGAACAACAATCGTCCATCAAATATTTCCTATACATAAACTAACCCAAATTGTGAAGTAATGATGTCTTAAGTATTCAAATTGACTCACTGACAAGGTAGAATATGAAGATGTCATTAGCTTCTCTCTAGAACTTCTAACTTACAATTTATTACAATCTAAACTTAAAGAACTTGAAAAAATAATTATTAACTGAAGAGACAAAGGGAAGAAGCATACAAATTCAACGGCCCAACAACTATGTATATGCATTGTGTAGTCATGGTATCATGACATGTATTCGTTATGTTGTACTATGTGTACGCATGTGTATTGTGTGGGATTGTACATCGAGTATAGATGTATGTATTGTGTTGTACATTGGGTGTAGGCATATTTGTTGTGTGGCAGGTGTATATGCATGTATTGCATGGTGTTGAATGCCATGTGTGGTTGTATGTGTGTGATTCCCATTATGTGTATGTGCACATGGTTGAGGAGAAGGTGACAATATCAGGTGTGGCAACCAATCCAGTGTGCATACGAAATAAGGACAACGGTAGAATCTAAGGATTGATTCAATGAGAATTATCAATATTTTATTTCAGTTTTATTATGCATTTGATTTATGATTCTGGTCTATGATGATTACATCTGATCTATGATTCTAGTTTATGATGGTTACATGTAATTTATGATTTTTTATCTATGATGGCTATGTTTTGAGCTAACCTGATGTGATATGTTTATACATGGTGATTTGGTCAAAGATGCTAGTTTGACTTGTTGTGACAAGAAGGGAACATAATTGCAAGTGTACTTTGTTGATGGGCCACCAATGAGGTATGATTTGAAGTTATTTCAATTTATTTTGAATCTAATGGAAATTATGTGCTTGGTACAAGAAAGCATGAAATTCCCTGTTGGGTGGTTAAAATTCACTGCAAGTATTAGCAGCAGTAAAAAGAAATTGGAAAATGCAACAATATGTTGGTAAAGCACTTTAGGAGTAGGGCCATTGTGGGATACTGGTACCCAATAGTGTCCATTGATTTCCATGAGCATGCAATGACTGATATGATGGTTTTAAGGAAGGGATATGCCTTGGCTTTTGTATATTTTGATGCAAGGAAGCCTTGCCAGGGGACGGACCGCTTAGGATGAGGGTGTTAGCAGAACTTGGAAGGTGAGTGACTGCATGGAAGAGGTGACTGGGTTGCTCAAGGGATTATGTAGTAGAGAAGGGAATGATAGGGATGGATTTGTTTTGGTCATTAGAATTGCCAAATGGAATCATATGCACATTGGGAGTGTGCCCTAGAACAATGAGCCGATAATTATTCACTGAGAGGGTAAGTGGCACTAGATTGTAGCATTGGACATTGGATGCAATTTTGACTATGGAAGTGGATTTTGAACTTCTTGGGAAGGAGGTCAATCTTGGTATTACTTTGAGGGTGGATGTTTGAGCCTCAGGATTCCCTTCTTGCAAATGCATGCATCATATCATTTTGTTTTTTGGTTGAACAAATGTGCATATGTGTATATGTGTGTATTATTGTAAATATTGTATTACGCTAGATTTATAAATCTCCATAGGAAATATGATTATTTCTAGGTGAACAAAATGTGTATGTGAGTATATCTAGTTATTATTGTAAATACCGTAATGATTTGTGTTATAAAGCTCGAGTAAACAATATGATTGTCATGTTTCAGCAGTGGTCATTATAAATACTACAACGAGTTGTGTTATAAAGCTCCATGGGCAATATGTTTGGTTTTCAATAGCCTTATTGGTTATAGGTGTCATTGAACAACGAGGATGGTGTTCCACCAACGGGGAGGGTTCTGTAATAGCCTTGGTGAAAATTCATGTAAAAATATATATAAGGCCACGACGATGGGACACATATTCCAAGTTGAATGGTGGGAAAAAACATCCTAGTATGGGTGTTCATTTCGATTAATATGGCCAAGGATATTGGAAAAGGGAATGGAAAAGGCTTTGGAAAGGAAAGAGGCATTTACTGGAATTTTTTTTATGAAAATAATGGAAATTAGGAGAAAAAGAAGTAAAAATGTCACAGGTTGCATGTGAGGAGGAAAATGAAGGAAAATAATGAACAATGAAGAAAATAGAGGCCACATCAATAAAAAGGCTTCTAAGGATCATTGGGTAGGCTTGGATAGTGTAAGATTGGTCAATTTAGTTTTTGTGGAGCTCTCTTCTATTCTCTCTCTATTGGCTTGTGGGGGCGTGACCCGAGTTTAGTGTTAATTAGCCAAACAAATCCCTACACTACTGGCCCTTTTGGCATCAACTCGCAGAGCGCAAACCAAAGTCTCACCCGAAGCAGTATGGGGGGATGCTAGAACCAAGTTTCCACACCTTGAGATGGTCATGATGTAATTTTATTCCCTTTATTCCCGCCTTCGCATAGATCACTTAGTTCTATGGATCTATCTACCTAACCCCTTATTCCTCCCTTCGATACCTCCACAAAAGCATACGAATGACCTTCACGCAGCCCTAACCCTCGATCTAGACACTTTCACGCTACTAAGGCAGTGTATTGCACAGATTGTCAAGTTATCTTAAGAATATTACTTGTCTTATTCGATATTCACAGTTAGCACCGCATAGAAATATATTCTTAATTGCGCTCAGTCATCCAACATAATTATACACATTCGTGCACCACATAAGAATTATATAGGAAATTCATACATAAAATGACAAGATGCGTTAATCGGAACAAGACATAGAAATTGCATAATACTTCTCTTTATTGATGTCTTCTAGGTGATTGCAGACTCTATCCACCCTACGCACATAGCTGTAGGGGTCCACATACTCAGTTGCGGACTTCTACCCTTGGCCTCTACACACTCAGCTACAGAGCCTCTACTTATGCTACGATCTCAAACTTAGACTTCTTACTTCGAAGCTATGATTCTCTTACATGATATGTCCTCCAAACTACTTAAAAATTAGCTCTTTTTATACAATCCCATGGTCTGTGGACCATGGATAGGTCTTTTACAACCAACTTTACTTTACAAAACTAAGGGCGGACAACCCTTTATGACTTACGACACCTTCACTCTCCGTGACCACAAAATGTGGATTCTTTACAAGTTTATTACAAAATTTGACAAAACATGGGATTTTAGCCCTAAAAATGTCCTTGGGGGATTCTGCTTCCAATAGGCCCCCAACACAAACATCGTGACTTGCCCTCAAGTCACTCGGCAGGCATGGGATATCTTTGAGTGAAGCCCTTCCAGCTCAACTCGTATGACCACAACCTCAGTCGTGCAATGTGTAGCTGCCTGCTTTGAGTCTTCCACTATCTTCTTGACCACTACTCCTGCACTGTTGGCCTGAAGCTTTTGTTGTGTCACTTATAGAGTCGCAAGCTTTCCTTCAATAGATCTTCTCATTGTGTAAGCCTAATTTATATAGGGCTTCAATCTTGCCTTCAAGATTGCTTCCTTGTGCAGTGTTATGTTCAGGTATTCCTTCAGCTACTTGGCCTCCTACAGCTTAGCTAGTCTTTATGTCAGCATGACGGTTCGCGTTGTGCCCTTAACCTCATCATAGTGCTGTTTTAGCTTGTGTGCTTCTGTCTCTAGCCACTATACATTGGGGTCCTCTTGTAAGCTGGTCAGGACCTCAAATGAGTGTTCAAACAATTCTGTGCAGTTTCCTACTACACTGTCCATTGCCACTACTGCTTTTGTGGCAGCGGTCGCTCGGCTCTTCTTTACTTCTGGCAGATTTTAAGGTTGGGCCTTCAACTGTAACTCCATAATTTTCATGTTCAACTCCAACTAAACCCATGCCATCTCAGTATGAGTGTCACACACCCCTATGGCTAACTTATGGATGTGTACCTTGAGTGGATCCTCCTCCAAAATGGCCAAGTCTGGGACCATTCGGCATGCCTCCCCAATGATCTGCATAATCCACTTGCTTTGATTGGTCATGTCGATCTCAGTGATGATGGCAACATTTCTCTATAGGGCCATCTACTTGTGTTTGATCTATTGTTCACTGATCACTTGGAGAGTGTGGTGCTCACAGGCCCTCAGTTTTGCAATCACTCCATTCTGCAAGAGGTGGACAACTTCATGCAGGAGCACTGCCTGGTTCAACCCTACTCCCTTTAGGGTGCTGACAGTGGGCTTGAAAGCCTCATTCTCTGTAGTTAGCGCTCCATCAGGTATCACTATCGCACTGAAGGCCTTCGCATGTAGCATATCGATAGCCTCTGAAGTGCTAATGGCCAAGCTGGTAGATACCATGCCAGTCTACAACGTGCGGGTCTGCAACTCCTGCAACCCTGTCTGGATAGCCAACAGGATGATCTATCGCTGTTGTTCAAATTGTTGCATGGAATTTGCAGTGACATCCCTCACTATGTCACCGATATAATGTATGGCGCCCTCTGTTAATGTGATGGGTCCAATGAGGTCTTGGTCACCTTTGATTTCTTTATGGGCCCTCCCTTCTCCAATCCTCTTGGGTGCTTGATGTGGTTGGACGTCTCCTGAGGGTCTGCGTCATGTTGTTCTGTCTCCTCCTCTGTCTCGGGTGAAGGAAACCTCACACATTTGTCAGATCCCCACCTTGTCCCACCTGTCTGCTTTCATGTCTATTGCGCGGCCTCGTGCTTCGCCTGAGCCTTATCAGCGACCTCCATTTTCCTCTTCTCGACCAACTATGTCATCTTAAGCTTGGACTGCTCCTTTTTCTTCTATGCGGCGAACTTCATCCCGCCCATCACCAAGTTTGTGGTAGTGTGCCACTCTACCGACCATTGATCAAGCACCACATCAATGGCATCATCCATTGCCAGATAAGGAATGTAGTAACATTTTTGTGCAGGGTCCTTCTGCGCCCTAATGGATACTTGATGGAAGTCTTCTTTAAATTTGGCATAGCCCTATAGATTGGTGTAAACCATAGGCGATAATAATGGTTTTTGGTTGATGGCCATCTAGATATTCATCTCTGTCAAGATCTAGAAGATCTTTCTATCCTCGACTTGCTGTGTGTCCTTGGTCGCCCACAGTGAAGCGTACTTTTCTTCTTCTAGGAGGTCTGGTGTGACCGAAGGGAACTCATTGTCCTCTAGTAGCTCCCACACTACCAACACAATTGACAGTAAGAGCCACGCGTAGTGGAACATTTTTCTGAACTCCTGTTGTTCGTAACAGTTTGCCAGGAACTATCCGCAAAGGTAGTCTAACCAGTTGAACTAGAATCCTTTAGCGCACTGTGTTGCTAGCGCAATGGCAAGCGCCAACACCTCATCAGTGCAACACTTCCTCATCACTTTCCCTGCAAGGATTTTCATGCCTACCTTCACGGCAAGGTCGCAGATGTTGGATATAGCGTATCCACGTGGCTTCTTCACCAAATTAAATTTTTGCTTCATATATTATGCGAGAGCCTATTCGCCACCATTTTCGTCAAATATCATGGTCGGATTCTCGCCTGTATATGGCAATCACGTTATGCAGTGAATCAACAACTCAATTCTCAAAATGCGAGGTGTTTTTTTCTCACTTGTAATTTATAGGGAATTTTGAATTCAAATCCAACTGTTCCCCAAAATTTGGTGCACTAATGCAGATTGGCGGCATATATTTCAAATATTTGAGCCATAAATTTCATCTTAAATGCCAACTGCGCGCTCCATTTGGCCACATTTCAATCATCAAATCATGAACAGTGACTTTAATGGTCACTTTCCAGCTGTCCTACACTATTTTTGCTTGGGTAGTGCAACTCCCTTTGTGTTGCTGCTAACCCTGTGACATGTCCTTTCTTCGCACAATTCTCCAATCGTGCAACTCCCCAACTCGGGTAGTGTAGTTTATAGTCCTACACCTCCTTTTAGTTGCCTGTAGCACTAAGACTGTGCTACCTTCATCTAGTCACATGGTTGGACTACCAGTGTATGGCTTCAATCAACTACCATTCACATGTCCTGTGAAGGGATCTCCATTCAATTTGACCAGCTGTACCACTCCTCCATTGGTAATATCCTTAATGACATAGGGCCCTAAATAGTGCATCCTGAACTTCCCTGGAAATTTATCAAACTCACTATCATATAACAAAACCAGGTCATTTACCTTAAAGGTGCACAGCTTAATGTGCCGATCATGCCATGCTTTTTCGCACTGCTTTTGGACTTGTTGGTGAAATCCAACTAGAAATCTCTCTTCCTTAAGCTCATCTAGATGTGCGAGCCTTTTGTCTAGGACTCCACGATTCGTCATACTTGTGAGTTCCGCTATGCAAAGACTAGGCACAATATAGTCCATAGGCATTATCGCTTCAATGCCATAGACAAGCCTAAAGGGAGTTTGTCATGTCAACTTCTTGCATGTCATCTAATAAGCCCATAGTACTTCAGGTATGCATAGGTCCCAATCACTTCGTTGAGCATTTCAAACCTTTGTCAGCGTGTTCTACAACACTTTATTGAATTCTTCCACTGTCTCATTAGCCTGCGGGTGATAAGGTGTGCTCTTCTGGTGATAAACCTGAAATTCCTCTATTAGCGCACTGATCGTCTCATTCTGATAGTGCGTACCACGATCACTCATCAAGATCTTTGGATAGCCAAATCACGTTAGAGGAACTTTGTAGTAGTCACACCTGTGTTATCCTTCACAGGTTGTGCTTCTTCCCACTGAGTCAAATACTCCATCGCAATGATAATGTACCTTGCTCCCATCTTTTCTTGGGGCTAAACGGGTACCACAAAATATGTCACCCATTTCTCAAAGGGTTGCGACGTCATTTTTGGATTCAAAGGAATCTCATCCCTTTGCAATGGCCTACTAGTTCTTTGACACACATCACATGCCTTGCAATATGCTTTTGAGTCTCGATGGACGGTTGGCCACCACAACCCTACACATAGAATCTTCTACATGGTTGATATCCCTGCATAATGCCCTCCCATGATGCCCCCATGAGCATCCATGAGGATGCTGCCTCTTTCAAACTTAGGTACATGTCATAGCAATATCTCATCAAACCCCATTTTGTATAGATGCCCAGCAATGACAGAGAAATCTATTGCGTGCACCACTAATTCCTTCTTCTACTGGATAGTGTATCCTTTCGAGGTAGTTCCTATCATTAAGAAGTGTATTATATCCTCAAAATGACCGTCCATGATGTGTACTGTAAATAGTTGCGTGTTAGGCAATCCTTCTTCCCAATTAGTGGGTTCTTCCCCTATTTTGATGCACAACATATGGTATGACCATACGTTTAGTCGTCAAGGCTTAACAAAAACTTCAAAATCATCTTCCTGGAACAATAACAACTATCTACAAATTCTCCCCCCCAACACAGGCTTATTGACCAGGTATTTCAATGCGGAGTGATCTATATACGTCTTAAAATGGCCTCCCAGCAAGTAGTGCCTAAATGTTGGGTCCCTATAATACTAGTGATTACCCCATTAATATTGTAGTTGTACCCCCTTATTAATATTGTTGTGTCCCTATTGTCCCCATATTGTTATTATTGTGCCCCATAGAATCCCTCTATTGTTATTTTTGTGGCTTTATATTATTATTGTTAGGTCTGCTGGGTTATATTGTGACTCCTTAGACTCCTATATATAGAAAGGAGGTTTTGTCATTTGAATCATCGAAGAATTTTTCATTTATGTAATGTAAAGGAGGTTGCCCCCTTGAAGAGGCTGAATTTTAAGGCGTTGATCTATATTTTCTATCTTTTTCTTGAGATGGTTTCATAACATTTGGTATCAGAGCCTTGGATTCCAGTGTTTCGCTGCTCCAAACAGGTCATCGTGGCATTTTCGCTATAACCTTTTTCTGCGATGTTTCAGAAGTGCAAAAAAAAACCATTTGAGAAGAAATCGCACTGAACCTTGGGTCCGAATTTCAGAGCTTTTTGCACTATACTTTCAGAGATATAATCTAAGGAAGTTGGTCTTTTTGCAAACTCCTGAATTACATTCCAAATAGGTGACTTGGGGAAAATCATCATAACTTTCTCTCTAAGCATCAGATTGAAATTTTGTAAGAAGGTACAGAAAGAGGACATAATGTAGTTTCGTGTATATATTTTTCAGAGCTAAAGGTCGAAACAAGGACATGTGGCACGTCATACAATTTCGCTCTACTGAGTTCGTCTATAATCAGGTCACTGTGGGAGATTTGGCATAACTCTTCATTGGAGAATCCAATTGGGGTCAGACTAGAGGCATTGGAAAGAGGACACAGAGGGCTACCGCAGGTCGCAATTTTAGAACCGGATGATCCGAAATTACAAAGATACATCAGAGGCAATATTGAGCTCCTACAAAGTGAAAAAAGGTGCGTATATTTTTTAAATTTTTGCAGCTTGGTTTGAAAAATTATTTTGAAGGAATTCAAAGGGCATAGTAGAGCATTAGTATCGGTAATTGATGCCTTGAGGAAAGAAAATGCAAACACCTAGTAAGCAATCTGAAGGCTCTAGCATGACTCATGAAGAAGAGGAAGAAATGCTACATGATATATCAAAATTACAAGACCAAGTGCAACAAATTTCACGCTCACAAAAACTAATAGAAGCTAAGATAAATGGCGTGGAATCTAAGATAAAGGGCGTGGAAGCCAAGATTGATGATTTGAAGATAGATTTAAAGGCAGATTTGACAAATTTTCTACAAGAAATACTTACTAATGGTGAAAGGGGAGTAAAGGAAACTCATGATGCGAACAAAGGAAATGTTAATCATGATTTCATAGACTCTAATGTTGGATCGAAGAT